>APFE031236068.1:0-12304 GCA_000404065.3 Pinus taeda | reverse complement strand
TTCAATGGTAGAGCACATTGAGGATTTCAAAAAATTGAATATAAGAGTAAATTATATTTTAGAGAAGAAAAGGATTGATGTTTTCATAGGGACTTTAAAGGATAAAATTGAACATGAGGTTCATCTTTGGGAACCTGATTTATAGGAGAAGGCATTCAAGTTGGCAAAAAAAATTGAAAGCGGAATTATGGAAACAAGGAATTACCACTCACAACTATAAAAATGGAAGTTTTTTTTCTTCTAGACTTCCACAACCTACAAGGTTTACATGACAATAATTGGAAGATAAAAGAGGAAAAGGACTTTGTTATATTTTTGATAGCACATGCACAAAAACATTGAAGCCCCCACAAAGGCGATCTATGATGGTGTTCAAGCTTGTTTTCAACATTTCATTTCTTCCAATGTTTGATCTTCATAATAATGCCACATCATTAGAGATATTGATGTCGATGATGTTAAAAACAAAAACGACAACAACAATAAAAATAATCTAATATTAAGGTTAGGGCCAAGCGAAACATTGAATTAGTGAATGCGAGTGCTTCTATTTCAACTATGTTCTAACATTGCACCTCTTCAATAATAACTTAATGATATTAAATGACCCCAAATAATAATACTAACAATATCTCTATCCTTGAGACTAATTATGTTGTCTATGTATTTGCTATATATCTCCTCTTTCCTTTGTAAATTTTTCCATTTGTTTATTGAAATTTGGAAACTTGTTATCTCCTTCATTTTCAAAATGAAACTAGGGCTTCATTTTGGTTAAAATGTTTCATCCTCGTTTGATAAACTTAGTTAATCCCAAAAATGCTACTAGAAATAGGCTACTTTACAAGTAGTTTCATAGTGTCTCTTTCTTTAAGAGATTTTCTATTCATTCGCTAGGTTGCATTGTGGTTTTTGAGTCAATATCTTTGTTGTAGTATTTTAGTCAATCTTTTTATTTAGTTCTATAGGTCTCTACATTTTATTCAGTATATGTGGCTCTCCATGGGTTATTGTTAATGTGTTTTCATTTCACACATCAAAATGAGTGATTCTAAAACAAGAACCTTTTATTCAATTTTAATGTTCCAAATCTTATTGATGTAAGGCCAGTGAGGATGTTGTCTCTTTTTAAAAGAGTGAAGAAAAAGAAAGATATTAGAACAAAAGAAATTGATCTTTCTCATATTCTCAATAGATGTCCCTATACCTTAGGTTCATTCAACAATTTAAAGAATAAAAAACAAAGGTCATATATCAAATATATTATTATTTTCCCCACTTATCTTTATTACTTACCTTTTCATCATTATTTCTATTATTTATGTTATTTATCTATTTATAAAGTTCATTATTTGAACATTTTTACTTTAATATTTTAACTTTTTACCTTAACCTTTTTATTTATTTTTACCTTTATTCCCTTTCTCCATAAGTTTTGTAGGTTTGTATTTCCCTAGTCTACATGAGGGAATATTTGGCATTTTCTCTTACAATTGAATTTTATTCCATATTTGAACAATGTTGAATTTGGGTAATCTTTTGAACTATTGAGCTCCATTTTGTCTTGATTGGGTGAATCTACTTATTGTTTATATATTTTTCTACTTTTGCTCAAGTTAAATTGAGAGTTGGGATGTAGCTCTCTTCTGGATCAAACATTCTTGTCAGTGCCTTCTCTTCCTGATCAAACATTCGTTTGTTTATGTGTAATTAAGTCAAACATGTAAACAGTTTTGTCCTTTTATTGTCGTGTGAATGGCTATGGTTTGAGCAGAAGACCGTCATAAATTACGAAAATGTCCCACCTATGGACAGATACGAATGGCTATGATCTAAAACTGTAAGTGTAGAAACGACCCATTTAATTAATCATGGAAATGCTCTATCCACTTTTCCACACCACGGAAGAAGAAAGAAACAGTGTAATGTGGAAAACTGAAAGGCGTCGACATTATATCTTGAAGGCAAAAATAAAATGCCATCTTTCTTACCAATTTTCCCTTTTAATCCATGAAAGATACGGAAGTAGCGCTTTACATTCAACGTCGTCGGAACTAATTTGAATCAATCACTCGGACCTGACGGAAGTTTGTTGAAGGCTGTGCTACTAATTAATCTTTGAGCAGGTACTACTGACACCTTGTTAGTATTCAAGGGGCCAGCCACGTTGATATATTTGTGACCTACTCCTCCACTTGAGCCAGAAGGAAGTTTGTTGATTTTCAATGTTTTCCATATACGGCCCAATGAGTTGATGCTACTCCTGCACTTTGAACCGATATATCTCCAATTTCATGATCTCCATCAACCACTCTTTATAACCGCTGATTATTCGGGTCCATGTGGAACTCTGAATTAAGACCTCTGGATATTCACTGGGTGATACTGTTGCCACCAGGATTCGGCCCAGAAGGTGCGACGTCCACCTCCGAGATAAGAAGATTGGGATGATCAGATGGAATTTTATGAGTTTTCGCGTTTATACCATCCCCTAAGGGACCGTTCTGGAACTGTAAATTAAGACCTTTGGATATTGACTGGGTGACACTGTTGCCACCCGGATTCGGCCCAGAATGTGCGACTTCCACCTCCTCGATAAGAAGATTGGGATGATCAGATGGAATTTTATGAGTTTTCGCGCTTATACCATCCCCTAAGGGACCGTTCTGGAACTGTAAATTAAGACCTTCGGATATTGACTGGGTGACACTGTTACCACCCGGATTCGGCCCAGAATGTGCGACTTCCACCTCCTCGATAAGAAGATTGGGATGATCAGATGGAATTTTATGAGTTTTCGCGCTTATACCATCCCCTAAGGGACCGTTCTGGAACTGTAAATTAAGACCTTCGGATATACTGTTGCCACCCGGATTCGGCCCAGAATGTGCGACTTCCACCTCCTCGATAAGAAGATTGGGATGATCAGATGGATTTTTAGGAGTTTTCGAGCTTATACTATCCCCTAATGGACCTTTCTGGAACTGTAAATTAAGACCTTCGGATATTGACTGGGTGACACTGTTGCCACCCGGATTCGGCCCAGAAGGTGCGACGTCCACCTCCTCGATAAGAATATTGAAATGATCAGATGGATTTTTACGGCTTATTCTATCCCCCTTCAGGACTCTGCCTGCGTGAACTGGACCATCATTCAATACTAGCGCTGCTACTGAAATAAAGAAGAACGGTACCAACAATCTGGCCGCTGTCTTCATGATTGATCTTTGATAAAACAAAACTTGAAGGTTAATGATAATATCACTGCAGGTGACAGTCACGCAAATCGAATGTAACAATGAGCCTAATATGTTATGTTGAATCGAATGTAACAAAACAGGAAGGTTATAAATTGCAATAGGAATGCAACCAGAGCATTGTATATATATACAAAGGGGCGAGCGCAGGTCTGGGAAAGGAGAGATCATTATTTTCAGCTTGAATAGCGGACCAAATCAACAACCACGGCTAAGTCAAATCCTAGGAAAACCTGAAATCTTTTTTGTAAGGGCTGGCTATCCGCACCCAGTGACTTGGGCAACCTTTTGCATTCTTTGATTGCAGAGTTTGACGAGGAGTCGTCAAATGCCCGGGCGTGTCAAAGGCTGACTTGTAGGCGCGTACGCAGATGCCGCGTATATTTGGATAATTTTATGATGGGGAAATTTGACTCTTCTTACAAAATTTCCATAAATTATTGGAAAATCTACAGTCCGCTTTTCACTCTCGGCTGGATTGTTAACATTTCGCTGCTTCCAAAACGACAGAGTTAGTCATGGGCGACCCGCCCGTGGTTATGTACTGGGCTTAGTCTAATTAATTTATGTAATTTTTTTTGCAGTTGTCTATAATGCGATTTTTTGAAAGTTTTTCCGGTGATTTTTTGCAGTTGTCTATAATGCGATTTTTTGAAAGTTTTTCCAGGGGTTTTTCAGGGTGCTGAATCCAAATATGTAGTTAAAAAATCATTTTAACTGCAACAAATCAAGATTTAACCTCAATTTCCAAAAAGTCGCATTATAGACAACTCCATACTTTTTGAGATCATGAGTTAGGTAAAGACTGCCCGTAGAGGAAGTGTCGGAGTTGACAGTCGAAAGGGGAAAATTTTAAAGGGTGTTCGAGAAGACTTGGCCTTAAGAACGAGAAGATTTCACTTAAAAGAGTTGTTCGTTAGTAGGAAAGTTCAATTGGGGATACCACATATTATATATCCTCATATATTCTTAAGCAACATGTTTCTCGTATATTGTTAATCAACATGTTTCTCTAAACGGAAGGTTGGTTCTCTTTGTTTCAAAGATTGATATGTTTCGAAAACACTTAGATTATGAATTCTCTTGTTTCAAAGATTGATATATTTTGAAAACAATTAGATTATAATAATGATCACTTGATATGTGTATGGATAGGTCTTTATCTTAAATGCATTTTTGAGTAGTTTTTGTTATGGCAAGAAGAAGAATAAAAGAAAAGTATCTAAATTGAAGGTTGATTCTCTTTGCTTTAAAGATTGATATGTTTTGAAAAGATTTCGATTATGAATTCTCTTTGTTTCAAAGTTTGATATGTTTTGAAAAGATTTATATTATAACAACGATCACTTGATATGTGTATAAATAGGTCTTCATGTTAAACGTATTTTTAAGTAGTTTTGGTTATAGTAAGAAGAAGAATAAAAGGAAAGTGTTACCGCACTAGAACTAACAACAACAATTATCACTTAAATATGTGTAAGAGAAATAAGACTCTCCACAATAGAAAGCTTTTGAGAAAAAGAAATAATTGAAGAAAACTTTGCAAGCCTTGCAAGGTATCTCAAAGTCAAAAAATGAATTAGCCTTTCATTCCTTAAGGCTATAGAAAAGAAAAGAGGCTACAGAAAATGAAATAACTTTAGTCCATGAGAATCAATGCAAAGTTTCATGAGGACATGAAACATCTTCAGTTGGGGGAAATGTTGGCCCTCCAAAATGTCGTATTTTTCACTCTCTTTTTTTCACTTCCCTTTGGTTTTTACCATATTATACAACTCCAAAACCTTACATTGACACCATTTTCATGATTATATATGGGTTAGACTTATTATCTTCCAAAGCGTGTATTTTAGTATTTTGAGTGAATTTATGGTTAAATATTAGAAAAATAATATGTATTCACTTATATCTAAAAGTTGGATGAGTTTTGTGTTGTTTGCATGCATATTAGAAGATTCCATCAAAGTCATATTTGAACACTAAGCCTAAAATTCAAATTTCCTCTTGAAACTCTTGAAGATTTTAGGAATACTTGAAAGATCATTATTCAAGCACATTTCATGAAGAAGAACGATTGAAGTTTTGATAAGATTTCTTATTAAATACTTTTTATATTTGAGAGGGTTTGTAGAAATTTCACTTGCTCGATTTTTGCACGTGGTTGTAACCACATGAGATATTTATTGGATATATGAGAGATTTGTATATCTACATTTATTAATTAGTTATCTTATTTTTTGTATAAATAACGGTGCTTTCTCCATTGAGAGGAGAGGAAGGGAGAAGAAATTTAGAATTTGTAATTGGACTAATTGAAGAGATATCTCTGTACCTATGTTGCTCCAAGCTAATTTCATTTAATATATGATGTTATTCTAATTTTCATCTTCTAGTGTGCTTGTTGAAGCATTAGAGTGGCCCTCTTTTCCAAGCATATTCACTCTTTCTTTCATTATTCATAGACTAGATTTCAATGTCATGCATAGACTAGATTTTAATCATTTTCACACATTAGATTTACATGTTTTCCTGGAATAAGTTTACATGTTTTCTGGGAATAAGTTTATATCTTTTCATAAAACTAGATTTCATATGTTTTTTACATTAAATTTATAAGCTTTCATAGATTAACTTTACTCGCTTTTCATAGACTAAGTTTTCATGATTTCATAGATTAAGTTTCCATGATTTCATAGATAATATTTACATGCTTTGATAGACAAACTTTCCATGCTTTCATAGATAAGATTTACCTTCTTTCATATATTAATTTTCCAACACTCAAATTAAATTTGCATCAATTTCCTAGTTCATATTTTAATTAGTTTCCTAAATTAAAATTTCATTTCATGTCAATTTACATGTGGTAGAATTAGAAAATAAATCCTTGCATATATTTTGTTGTGCACTTCATAAGTTCACAAACCTAGATTAAAAACTTAACGTAATGGAATTTAAAGCACAATTAAATTGACTGACTGCCAAGTTTCTTTAAAGCTCAGGAAGGATATGATGGAAGAGCTTATGTATGCCCTCATATTTCATTGAATATGTATCTGAGGCCTAGGCAAAGGCTTTATATAATCCAGGATTTGTCACTAGGCACAGGGTTTTATAGAATTCCTTGAAGCACAAATAATAGGATATGAAGAGGAAATTGTGTGATCTTATTAAACCCTTTGATCAAGCATAATGAACAAACACTTGAGCCAGAGAGATTTGGACCATTGGAGGATAAGCGTTCCTGATAATTGGATGACCCCTTGTGCAATATCAATGAATGATCTAGAGGGAGCACTAAGAGGAACAATCGGGGTCGATTATCTAGGATGAGGTGGAAGTTGGGCCACTATCAATGCTTGGTAGAACCTGTAGTATCATTGTAGACATTTTTAGGCCGGGGAACTATGCCAAAGCATCTAAAGTAACATTTTGATTTTAAATGGATGATCAATGCATTAAACCTTTAAGCAGGCATAATTTCTAAGTATTTCTGAGAAAATTTAAGGGTTTATTTTCGTTCCTAACATAATTAATCTTTAAATTGATTTGAAAAGCACAAGTAAAGAAAGTATATAACTGGACAAACATTCATATTGAACATTTAATTCATCATATACAACATGCGCGTGTAGAAGTTTTCTACATCCAAATAGAACACATTCAAGAGATGGAAGAAAGCAATAATTAAATATTTAGAGGAATTAACTAAGACAAACAGTTCAATTAATTAATCTTTTTTAATGATAGTAACTTTGTAGGGGCTTTCAGGGAGATTGATATTCAATGTAGCCTTTTCCAATCTTCTATGTTACTTTGAACATGTGCAGAAATAAATATGAAAACATAATTGATAATAAGACAAACTCACATAGGTACACAAGTTGTTAAGAATGAATCCAGAATCGTTCAATTATCTTCAAAAATAGATTTGAACATTACAAGCATGTCATTGGTACATTACATGGGTTCAACCCTGACTTCTTTGATATACCAAATACTTATAGATCGAAATTTAAAAATAACTTAAGTCTAAGCCATTCTTTTTACAAAATGAGATAATATCTGAAATTGTTTTTTATTTACAAAAGTAGAAATGGAAAATATCTATTATAAACTAATTTTAATAATCAACACATAATTTTAGGGTGTTGTTTGATGATTTTTGTCTTTGACTGATTTTCTGCTTTCTACTCATATTTCTTAGCTTACAACCCCTCTTTTTATTGTGACTGGTCACTGAATTCCTTGCATTCATTTTACTCAATGAGTTCATGTAACATGTCCTATCTCTTTTCATCTAGGATAGGAAATTTTGTTACCCTCCTATATGCCTCATCTACTTCTGTGTAATTTTCAAAAGTAGGCCTAGTGATGAACAAATGACTAACTTCATGCTGAATGAGAAGCTCATACTCTAGGCCTTTTGGGAAAATTTGGTTTTATTTGTTGCTATCTTGTGCAATTTGTACTAATAGTATTCTAATGGAATCAATTGGCTAGTAGAATGTCTTAGAGCTGGAAGTCGCTTTTGCTGTAGAGTATTAAATTTCCTGTGAAAATTTCTGATTTAGGCTTCAATTTATTTCTAACTGTAACATCAATTTTTTCTTTGTCAAAAATCTTCTTACCTCTATGGTAGTATCATTTTTGTCCTCAATTCCAAATTCTTCTAATTCTTCTTTAGTTTTAGCATTCAGTACTTTAATTATTTTATTTGCTTCTCCATGCATATGCTCCAAATCTTCTTTGATTCCTATGATGACTTCCTTTGATCTATCCACCAAATCATCCTCTTCAAAAATAATCTGAATTGATGTCTAGAGTTTAGTCATGGTGGAATTGATATCAATCCAAATTTTCTCTATTGCCTCTACCAATGTCTATGTAAACGGTGACTCATTTTCTTATTTCTTTATCTGCCTCATTAACCTAAAATTCTTCTGAACTTCAACGAGATATGTGTTGTCAGCCCTTATCTTGGCATTTTGAACTTTCTTGAGTAAAGTTTTGAGTTTTTCAATTTCAATATCTTTCAATGAAAAGTCTCCCATAGGTTTTGACAGTTTCTCTGCTGAATGTGATCCTGTGGGATATGTTTCTACTGTAGACACTGCTACTCTAGAAATTGATGGTGTTGAAGTCACTATTGTGGAAGTTGTTGCTGTAGTACTAAGTTGTAGCTCTTTTTCAATGATTAATTTTTCCATTTATGCTTCCATCTTATATATCTGTATATTATGTTCAAAAATCATCTGAAGCATATTCTCCTTCTCCATCTCTAACGGATTAACTTCTTGGGCCTGTGGATGTTGAGTTGTTGGCAGCTTCAACTATTTCCTCAATGCTTGAATATCAACATTTATACTCTTGATGATTTCCTCAATTTCCTTTATATATTTAGGATCTAGTCCTAATTTTATAACTAAATCTTCAAGTCCTTTGATTTTGGTGTCCTTTGCTGAAGAAGATATCCTCTCCAATAATTGAGAATGAATGTTATTGAGAGAAGCTTGTAACTTGGAAGGTTCCATGGAAAAACTTGTTAAGGATGAATATATCATTTCCCCTACTTTCTTATCAAGGTCAATCTGGCCAATAGGATGAATTTTCTTAATGTCAAATGAAAATATAGAAGTTTTATAATCTTCAACAGATTTAGGCACTGGGACCTTTGGTTCCAAGAATACTAATTGGAACTGGCCTTTTTCATTCTCAAGGGCCAAAAGTAATCTGGTCTGAGTTGAGGAAGTCTGCTTCCAAAATTTTTCATATGTCGAAGTCTTTAAAGTCTCATTTTTCTTCATTTCTAAGAAATTGGCAAACAATACTTTGTTGTTTTGGAGAAGAATGAGAAGAAGGTGATTCTAATATGTCTTCGGAAATTTGTTGTAATGAAAAAGGAGACCATGCTGACATTACCACTATAGTAAGTTTTTTCAGAAGTTTGAGCTTTTGAAGATTCTTCTTTAATGGGTACAAATTTCCTCATTTTGAATACTTTGAATGCTAATCTTTAAAAACTACGACTCTGCTTGTGATATACTTTCTCTTAGTCTCTTTAGTTCTTTCTCTATCATTCTTGAAGTTTCCAATGTTGTTTGACTGGAAACTGGCTTTTCAATCCCCTGTAATATATTCCTTGTCTAGTCTTCCTTGTTGGCATACTGCTCAATTTCAGGTTTTGCCACATGCATATATGGTGCAAATTTTTTAGCAATCCTCATTGAGGAGATTACTCCTAATGGATCATATGACCAAGTAAAACTTAATTTAAACTTCATCTGGCTCAATAAGTCATTGACCTCTTTCTTTGTAGCTCTAGTATTGACTATAAATTGGCCAACTTGCACTTTCAGTTTAAACTAAGCCTTTTGTTTTCTAGAAATAAAATGAACCTCATCCATATTTTTAGCATTTGCAAGATGTACTACAATGCAAAAATCCTCATGTGGAGAAACACTGGAAATTTGTATGGTTGAAGATCATAGCAATAAATTCTAAGTTTAGTGAAATTCTGGTATAAATACCAATGTCCAAATTTTTTATGTTCACATAGACGTAGAATTCTCTTAATCTCTGTTGAAATTCTAGGGATTGCATCGCTATTTAACAAACAAGTAGCTATATACAAGAATTGATTTACAAAATCACTGAAAGAAAACTCTTAAGAGATTTTCCTGACCAAATATGTCTAATGAATTACTAACAGAGGTTTACCTTTAGCATCCAACTTTTTCAAGGGAAAGTTGAATCTTTCAGATTGATAATATAAAAACAAGTAAACCAAAACTCCATGGTGTTTAAATGATCCTTCTCCGTTGAACTTTAAAAATTGGCTATGAATAGTATCAGAAAAAAGTTTGTTGCAGTTAAACATAATTGACGGTTTTTTTCCAGAATAAAACACTAATAGAAAATACAAAATGACTTAATCAACCCATTGGTCGCTAGCATATCCTAACAGACAAGACACTAAGGAAATAACCTACCTAGACATGTCAGGAAACGTTGTAGAGGGATAAGGAGGGTTAGTTCTGGGTAATTTTGAGTTTTCCGATAAAAATGATTCAAAAATGTGAGCTCTATGTGGGAAAGTGAGTTTTTGGTAGATTTCCATTAAAGCATCAGAGGAAAAACGGTGTACGAAAGCTTGAGGATTTAGCTGAACGGATAGGAAAATCGACTCAGTTGTAATATGAAAAATGGTTTCATTGTTCTGATAAATTACAACTCTTTGAGTGGGAATATTTTTTATTTGATAGCAGTGTTTATGAGGAATGAATAACAGTTTCTTTGGGGTGTAACCCTTATTGGCGCAGGGTGTTAAATATGATTGAACATTGGCGCAAGTTTTAAATATGCAACACTCATGTGCTTAATGTAGTGGGAGGGATAACGTCAGCTAAGAGTATCAGAATGTTGGTAGGAAGTAAGAATAATAGAATGTGGGTAGCGATAGAACAAATAGGTGTATGAGTGGTTTGCTGCGGAGGGGGTGGTGTGTATCATTGTAAGTGGTATATGGTGGAGGGTGGCCACAATAGCCACAAAGCCACCACATATTAAAAGCGATACAAATCAAGTCCGCTTTACAGAACACCCCCCCCCTCCCCCGACCCCTGTTAATGTTTGAGGATGTAGGGGGTCCTGATATTAGGCACGGGTTATTAATCAAAGTGGGCTTGATCTCTGTCGTTGATTCATGTGCTTTCACTAATTGCTGACGGGTGGTGGTCAATTCAAACAATTTTATTATTAAATAGAAAAAAAATTAAACTATGAGGGGCGACATTTTAATTCCACGCTTTTTTTAGATTTTATTTTATTTATTTTTCTCTCATTTTTCATTCTTTTATTTTTTGATCTTTTATTTCATTTTTGTTTCTTTTGTTTCTTTTCTCTTTTTATATTTTTTGTATTTTTTTTTTCTTTCTCCTTTTTTTTTTTTTTAATTCTTATTTTTCTCTATTTTCATTTTTTTTTAACATAAAGGGAAAACTAGAAAATATTCATAGGGAAAAAATAAGTTACAACATAACCCATAGTTACAAGACAAGTTGCAATGAAGTTGGGACATAGAAGGAAATAATCTTGGCATTAGGGGCTAGTGACGACACCCTAAACCCAGAGATTTTAAATGAGGGGCATACTAAAAATCTTGGGTTACAAGTCTCAGGGTGACTCCGCATGGTGGGGCTAGTCGAATGATCTATGAAAAATAATGAAGGGGAAAGTCCAAGTCAAATGTAACAAGAATTATGGGTTCCACAGGGACCGAGGGCCTTTAGTGGGACCCAAACCAGCAAGGAAATTAACAAAGATTTGTGCACGTGAACTAACAGGCAGAATTTTGTCCCACTCTCCCGACAATTTTAAATATAGTTGAGGATGAAATTTCTAGGAATTCTACCACAGTGACATGGTCGATGTGGGATAGATGAACGAAGACCAAGTGAAATAGGTCCACACAATCTCATTTGAATTTAGATATATGAACAACATAGATCTAACAACTGTTTATCAGATATTTGTTTTGCCATTTTTCTGTGAACAAGTAATACATCTGAGAACTATTTCTTTGATTTGTTAACTAAAATTTTATTCTAAATTCAAGTTGGTTTATGTTATGATATCTTTCTCTTGATTAGGACAATGAGTATCCTTTTCTAATCAAGATAGATTTACATTTAATTTTGGTGATTGCGTCCTAGATTAGTTTTCATTTTCATTTATGAAACATTTGTAGAAGTCTCTTTCACAAAAGAAAAAACATTGGTGGCTTCACTAAGCCCTTATGTCATTTTAAGGACCATTTTATTGCAAGCTAGCTGCAATAGGGTAAGCTTGATACCCCTTCTTGTTGATAAGTAATTAGAAATGTCACAAGTCATTAGGGAGATTGAGGGGTAACTAGACCTATTTTAACTAGTTAGAATCACCATCCCAAATTGATAAATACCTAATTGGGTCTGTAAGTAAATGATCTCCCCAGTGTCGATTATGGTCATTTTTTGCTAATGTTGATTTGGTCATTATGGGCATAA
>APFE031236065.1:35931-56856 GCA_000404065.3 Pinus taeda | reverse complement strand
TGATGAGCTATGGAGCATCCGTAGTGATCGAATTTTGAACCGTAGGAGGCCTGGTGACCTATTGCGTGCTGATTGGGAGTCCATGCTTATTCGTGTAAATGCACATTTGGAGAGATTGTTGGCAAAGGCAAATCGTGACAAAGAGTTGCTACGTCACATGAAAACACACTATTGGGCAAGATTGCATGTTTGTAAGGCTAGAAACAAAATCCTCCAACGAAAGCTGTTAGAGGCCCGCAAGAAGAAGAAAAGGACAAATCCACTATCCATCTTGGTTGAAGCATCCTTCATTCATCATGATATTGATCAGCCTTGATCTAGCATCAAAATCTGAAAATTTTGAGAATTTTGGAGCATTTGGCAAATTTTTGGTAAAATTACAGGTTTTTTCCGTGTCGCGTCCGCGTCCCGCGCGCGGACATTTTGAAGGACTACTCAGAATTTTGCAAACTTGGCATTTTTGGAAAGGGCATGCAAAAAGAAAAATTACCAATACTTGGGAGAAGCTTGATTTTGAGATTTGAGCCTCCAAAAGCTCAAAATACATCAAAAAAAATGACTTTCGGCCCACTTTTTGAGTTGCAGAAAGTGACCTTGGGAGAATTGGTTTTTGAGGGGGCAAAACAACTCCAAATTCAGAAATTCCACTTGGGATGGAAAGTAGACAGACCAAGCTTTCCAATGAACCATATTGCACCTGATTTGGACCAGTGAAACCCACTCAAAAGTTGCTGCAAAGGTGCGCGGACGTGAGAGCCAGGGGGCGCGGATCTGAGAGCTAACCTTGCCAGAATTGACTTTTTTGGTCAAAAAACACTGTTTTGACTATGGTTGATTATTTTTACTTGTAGATGATGGACAAATGTAATATTTTTATGGCACTTTGATAGATTTTACCTCTCTTTACTCTTCTAGAAGCTTCCTTGATGTAAAAAGTGAAAAATTAATGCATGAATTAGTTAGCTAAGTAATAGAGGCAAGGTGTTGAGCTGCCTATTATCTAGTGCTTAGTTTGGAATTAGTTCAAACTGCTCCTAGAAGGATGAGCTCACCCCTAGAGGCAGGGGAAGAGGTTAGCTTGCCTATATTATGTGTTTTCTTAGTCATTTTGAGAGGTTGGAAGGTTGGACTCTTGTGGGAGAAAGTTTCATTGTATATTGTACATCTATCTTTGCAATTTCAAGAGGAAGAAGGCCAGGGTTTTGCAGACATCCTTGTGGATTCTTGTGGATTTTAGTGTTGATGGTGTGTTCTCTACATGTTATTGTAAATTTGTTTATGTATTATACATCTCTCTTTTGCTTCTATTTGGACAGATGAAGTGGTAAAGTTTGAATACATGCTTTGACATGCTCAGCTTTTTAGTTTGTTCAAAATTTATGTTTTCTGCTATCTAGAGAGGATTCAAATGGTTGTTTGCCCTCTTTATCTCCTTCTCTATCATCCCTGATCATCCATCTCAGATTAAGGCATCAGCGCTCACTCCTACCTTGCCCCAAAGATCCCCCTGCAAAAACTGTGCTCAATCCCCGCACCCTGAATTGCACTCCCTCTAATTGCCACCAAAAAACCAAAATTCTTTAAATCAACCCCCTTTATCAATTTACTAGCCTAAAATCTTTATTCCTAATTGGTCAGCTTATCATATTGAAAGATCTAACGAATCTGACCCGAGAGAGCCTTCTCATACCTCATAGGGCTAGCTACGAGGTGAAATGGTTTGATGTAGCCTTGAGAGTTTGTCTATCTTAGCCCAGGTGAATTCCAAGCGCTAACAGAATGAGTAGAAAATATCAACAAGAAACCTAGGATGGCTTCATTAACTTATTCATCAAAATTGTAACGAAGCATATAGGACAAAATAGTGGTGATTTGCTTGGTACTGTCAGGGAACATGGATGAATCATAGGGAGGGTTTCTTTTAGTCATAGGGCTATCTATAGCCAGGGAAAGTTCAAGAGTCTGGGATCTTTTAGTAAAATCTAGCTTTTGATAAGATTCTATCAGGCTTTCATGAGAAAAAGGATGGGTTGGTGCAATAGTTGGGGCTTGCAACATTTTTCAATGGACTCTGCATTAATGAAATAGAGGATTTCTCTTGTGGGTGAAATGATTGCTATTTGAGTGGAATCATAGGATTCATGCCATTTCCTGAAAAATTCAAGTGCTCTATGTATTTGAGGGAAAATTTAGTGGGGAAGGTGGGGGTCCCAAAGTCCTATTTCATCTGTCTGATCAATTAATTGACCCTCCATCTAGTAGTAAATTTCATATAAATCAAATAGAGAAGAAAGCTCAATGATTTTACAATCTCTGTCAACCAGGGTAGTATGATGGAAGTCAACTTGCAGATGAATAAGAGGATTTGGGATTTCTACACTTTCTTTTCCCTTGGGAGGTATCTTATCAAATGAATTGCAGAATGAAAGTGATGGAAATGGAAAAAAATCGGTCTGAAACTAAGTGATAATAGTAAAACCAATATGACTAAAAAGAGACAAGTGGACTTGGATGTCGGCTTTCTTCTGAATAGGACAAAGTAACTGCTTAAGTGTTGAGTCGTCGTTGAGCTGTAAGGAGGAAATCTTTAATGATCAATTTAGTTACAGAAATGCACTATGTAACAATTTTCATGAAGGAAAAACAATTTTAATGGAAAAAATGGAATGGGGCTGATTTTAATGAACGACTAAATCTTAATTAATTATCCAATGGGATTAATAAATGGGTCTATGGGGGATAAATTCATGGGAGTGAGAATTATATGAATAATGGATAGGCGGCATCTGATTGGACGGAGGAAGCGACATGGAGCGAACATGGACAATGACGTTGGAGCGACAGTAAACGGTTAAATGTAAACCGTGCTTGGGAGAAACTTTAGGTGGTAATTTTTTTTTCGGGATTTTAAGTCCCAAAAGACTACGATGGGGAAAAGACATTTTGGAGGGCGGTTTCAAAAACTGCCCACTTCGGACCCCCCCCCCCCCCCCCCCCCCACCCTCTCGCCGATAAGGTTCGGATGGAAAATGAGGGCTAAGGAGCGATGTGGGCCATCGGATCTCGGGGGAGTGTACAGGATGTAAGGTAAGATGAAAAGTATTTAACATCGTGAAGCGGAAAGTGATGGTGGGGTCAAGATTTATGGCAGATGTGACAATTTGGTGTTGTGGGCAAATGAATGAATGAAGTTAGGATATTTGTAAAATTACATTGGTACTTAAGATAATGGTTAATTAAAGCCCATACCATATGCACATCTTTGCAATGTTATAACTTAGGATAAAATCATTTCATGCTCCAATTGTATTCCACTAGTCTACCTACCCTTATCTTTCCTAACATTTTCTCACTTAGTTCTCCGAGTGCATTTAGACTAGCAACTCAATATTTTCCTTTTAATGACTAATCTACTTCTATCCCTTATTTCCTCCATTGGCTCAGATTAAATTGTTGAGCCAATTTTAATTGCTACCTATTGACAAACAATTTAAATCAAATCTGATCATGATTAAAATGTACGATTGGATTGTATGAACTAGTGTGGCATTTAAACAATCTGCACACAACCTTTATTTGCAAAAATAAAATTGACTAAGAGTAGTGGCATTTGGATTTGCAACACTTTCAAAGTTTATTATTTTTGCTTTTCTTTCTAGCCTAACATTTTATTTTTGCCTTCATTTTTTAAGGCATCTATTCTAACATTTTATTTGATATGGACTTATTCATCAAATATCCCTAACATTTTTTATTTAATATTGTTTTTGTCCATACCCTAACTTAACATTTTTTTGAAATATATTTTCATTTTTTGGCTAATTGATACTAACTTACCAAAACCAAAAAATGCTACAACATTGGCTCCAACTGGGAACTGCTTTCTCCCATAGAATGTAGAGAACCTGCAGATCTATGTGCCTTTTCCTCAGGCTATGGAGTCTTTGTTGTAAAAATCGCATTGACATCTTGAAAATTAAAATAAACCGAAGTTTTTACAATGATATCTACTTCAACTTCTCAATACTGAATGTAATGCCTGAGAAACCTTCATTAACAGGATAAGTGGAATATAGTCCCTCAAGATTTTGTAGCACAAAAGTGTTGTTTCCCTTTACTTCAGTAATAGATAAAGGTCCAAACCACAGGTTATCAAACTTGCCATGTTTTTCCTTACCTTCTCTTCTAGAATCCCATCTTAGAAATAGATTACCCTCCTTGAAATCCCTTTCCCTGGCTCTTCTGTCAAACAGGCTCTTCATCTTATTCAGATACTTTTTCAATTTATATTTAACTTCATCTCTGTTTTCATTTAGTTCAATAATCTAATTTATTCTCCTTGAAAAATCACCAGGTTCATCAATTGAATCCTGTAGAAACTTTAAAATAGGGAAGGCCAAGTTGGTAGGGAAAATTGCATCTTTCCCATAGACTAACTGAAAAGGAGATTTTCCAGTAGACCTCTTTGGAGTAATCTTGTTTGCCCAGACTGCATAAATTAGATAAGAGTCCCAACTCTTTTTATGATCTGCTAAAGTTATTTTGATCACTTTTACTAGACTTTTATTTGATGATTCTGCAAGACCATTACCTTGAGGATCATATGGAGTTGAATGATGTAGCAGAATCTAATACTTTTGGCAAAACTCAATCATTTTAACACTAGAAAATGTTGTGGCATTGTCAGTGACAATCTGGGTTGGGAAACCAAATCTAGATAAAATGTTTTCTTCAATGAATTTAATTACTACTAATCAGTAGCATTTCTTACTGGAATTTCTTTCACCCATTTAGTGAAGTAGTCTGTTGTAGTGAGGATCAATCTATGTTGATTCCTTGAAGTAGGATGGATCTCTCCAATAAAATCTAATCCTCATTGGAGAAAAGGTGCTGAGACTATTGTTGGGATCAATGGAAGAGTTGTTATTTTTTTGCTTACCAGTAAACATCTGACAAGGGACACAACTTCTGACCTTTGATCCTACTTGTAAGAACAATTTGGGCGAATAAAATCTTGCCCTTAATATCTTATACGTTGTTGCTCTCCAAGCATAATGTCCTCCACAAAATCCTATGTGAAACTGATCAATGATTCCTTTAGTGTTTGATTCTGTTAAAGATAATAACAAAATATTTAGTGGGTCTTTATAGTATAGATTTGCATTTATGATACAATACTTGACTTCTTTCAATTTGAGAGTTTTACACTGAATTTTGGAGAATGATGTTGGACACTCAAAATGGATCAATAAATTTACAATATCCTGATACCAATTTGATAAAAGAATTTTGTCATCAATGTGTAAAGGGATAATCTGATCTAAAGGTAAAGGTTCTTGTGGATTCTTTTCTTCAGGATGAAGGGGAGGTTCTTGTGGATTCTCCTCATTCAAATTTTGGGAAGGTTCTTGTGGATTCTCCCCTTCTGTAAGAACATAAGTTTCTTGTGGATTCTTCTTATCTGAACTTTGAGAAGGTTCTTGTGAATTCTTCCCTTGTATTTCCAGAATAGAATTGATTCCGAGCACTTTACAGTTGGATTAAGCTAGAAGCTTAGCTAATCCTTGACCCATTACTAGCTTTGTAGTTTTGATAGTTATATCAAACTCCAGCATTTGAGTGATCCATCTACCTCTCTTCCCATCAGTGTCAGGTTGGGTTAAAAAAATCTTCACAACATTGTTAGGAACATAAGCAGTAATAGGTGAATGTAGGACATACATCCTGAATGATTTCAGGGCTTGTATAAGGTCATAGGCGTGCTTCTCAATTATGTCATACTTAAGCTCGGAATATCTCATAACCTTACTGAAAAAGGATATAGGTTGGTCATGGGAATCTTCATTCTTTTGTAATAAAACAACAACAAGGGTTGTTTTAGAGGCAAAGGAAAAGATACTGAATGGTTTGGTATAATCAAGACTAGCCAAAGTTGGGGCTTCAGAGATAGCCTTTTTGATTTGGTCAAATGCATACCTAGAAGAGATAGTACATTTAACTTCATGATCCTTTCAGAGCATATTAGTTACGTCTTTCAAAATTTCAGCATAATTCGAGATGAATCTCCTTAAAAAATTAATCTTGCCTAGAAAATCTTGAATCTCCTTATTTCTAGGTAATGACAATGTTTTTATTACAGAAACACATTTGGAATCAATCAATACTCCTTTTGAGATTATTTGGCCTAGCATTTTTCCTTCTTTGATAGCAAACAAAGACTTTTTAGGATTTAAGGATATTCCAAATATCCTACACCTGTCAAAAACCTTCATCAAGTGCTTTAGATGTTCTGATAATAATTAGAAAAAGAAGTTATGTTATCAAGATAAATGACTACAAATTTGTTTACCTGACCCACAAAAGCTATGTGCATAGCTCTCTGAAACGTTGCTCCAGCATTGGGTAAGAACACCAAGAGACCATTTGGAAGTAGTGCTTCAAGGTCAAAAGAAACCTTGGATCTTATTCATTCCGATGTTTGTGGTCCTATGACTCCAAAATCACTTGGAAGTCATCTATACTATGTCACATTTATAGATGACCACTCAGGAAAACTCGGGTTTACTTAATCAAATCCAAAGATGAAATATTTATCAGATTTCAAGAATTCAAAGTTGAAGTAGAGAACCTTACAGAAAGGAGGATCAAGATATTGAGATTTGATAATGGAGGAGAATATACTTCCAAAGAACTTATAGCCTTTTGTAAGGAATATGGGATTACGAGGGAGTTTATAGTCCCATATAATCCTAAACAAAATGGAGTTGCAAAATGAAAGAATCAATCCACTGTATAAAGTGTGAAAGTAATGCTACATGATCAAGATTTGCCGAAATTTCTGTGGGGTGAAGCAACAAAGATAGTTGTTTACATACAAAATCAAAGTCCCCACAGGTCACTAGACAACTTGAATCTTGAAGAAGTACTCACTAGGAAGAAACCAAGTGTAGATCATCTCTGAATTTTTGGTTGTCCTGTTTATATTCATATTCCGAAGAACAAGAGAAAGAAGTTGGATTCATCAGGCATGAAGGGAACATTTGTTGGCTACAATAATTCTTCAAAGGCCTATAGGATCTACATAAAAGGACACCAAATAGAAGTCAGTCGAGATGTGATATTTGACGAAAGTATTGCATTCAAGAAATCAAAATATCTCCCAATGGACTCTGATGATGAAGAACTTCCGATATTTGAAGAGGAAGTTGCTAGGGAGGAAGAAGAATCAAATCATGAAGATGAAGGTCCCAATGAACCTATACAACTTGTGGTAATCCCCGAGGCTAGAAAGAGGCCTAATTGGTTGAAATCCACCCTATTAGATGCAAAGGGTCATGGAGCAGCAAAAGGCAAATTTAGAGAAAGCAAGAAGCCCAAAAGATATTCAAGGTACGCAACATATATGACAAAGTTAATAGAAGGAGAGCCATCCACTTTTGAAGAAGTTGTCAATCATCAATAATGGAAAGATGTTATGAACGAAGAATACCAATCGATAATGAATAATAGGGTATGGGAGATCGTACCTAGGCCTGAAGACAAGTCTGTGGTAACTTCCAAGTGGCTATACAAAATTAAACATGCCGTAGATGGAAGTATTGACAAGTATAAGGCAAGATTTGTGGCTAGGGGCTTCTCTCAACAAGAAGGCGTTGATTATGAAGAGACATTTGCTCCAACAACAAGGCATACAACTATTCGATCATTGGTCTCTTTGGCAGCATCGATGGGATGGAATATACATCAAATGGATGTTAAGGTTGCATTCTTGAATGGCGCAATTGATGAGGAAGTCTATATAGAGCAACCCTTGGGATTTGATGTCAAAGATAGAGAGGCATATGTTTGCAGGTTGAAGAAGGCATTATATGGCCTTAAGCAGGCACCAAGGGCATATGGTATGCAAGGATGGATGCATACCTTCAAAGATTGGGCTTCACAAAAAGTTTTGTTGATTCGAACCTTTACTTCAAGGTTGTAAAAGATGAGTCTGTAATCATTCTTCTGTATGTCGATGATCTTCTCTTGACAAGTATGGAAGGTCGAATTGAAGAATGCAAGAAGCAAGTAGCTGCAAAATTCGATATGAAGGATCTTCGATTGATGCACTATTATTTGGGACTAGTTTGGCAGGGACCTGATGAGATCTACCTAGGTCAAGGGAAGTATGTGATCGAAATGTTGAAGAGGTTTGACATGATGGATTGCAAACCAATGACAACACCGATGATCACAAACTTGAAGAGACTGAGTTATGAATCTAGCCCAATGGATCCTACCAAGTACAGACAATTAATTGGCTCAATGATGTACTTGGTGAATACTCGACCATACATATGTTTTGCAGTGAATGTTCTCAGTCAGTTCCAAGTAAAGTTGAAGCATGATCATTAGATAGCAACCAAGCACATACTGAGATATTTGCAAGGAACAATCAACTACTGCCTGAAATATGATAGGAGGAATGATGTCCACTTGATTGGATATAAAAATTCCGACTGGGGAGGCAGTGAGAAGGATGGAAGGAGCACTACAAGAGGATGTTTTGGTTTAGGATCCTCCATGATCTTATGGATGAGTAGAAAGCAAGATACGGTTGCTTTGAGTAATTTTGAGGTTGAATATATTGCAGCCTGTGAAGTGAGCAGAGAAGTTGTCTGGTTGAGGAAGCTATTGTCCGATTTATTCGAAGGACCAACAGACCATACAGTGATACATTGTGATAACACCAACTGTATAAGATTATCTAAAGACCGAGTATTTCATGGAAATACAAAGCATATAAACAACAAATATCACTACATTCGGAAGCTAGTACAAGATGGTGTGTTGCAGCTACAATATATCTCCATCGATGAGTAGGTAGCTGGCATATTGACAAAATCTCTTCCTAATAAGAAGCTTGTATATTTGAGAGACAAGCTTGGTTTCATTGATATATCCTCCCTGGTTGAGAGGGAGAGATAATCACATCATTCTTGTCTTCACCTGGAAAGACAAAATTGAAATTTGGGTAAGCATCTGCCATTTGATACTCTTTGAGGATGAGGTAGGGCATCCAAGATAAGAGTAGTCGAGGAGTGATATTCTTTGAGGACTAGCTATCCAAGGAAGGACATACTCTGTGAACACTCGGGTGGGGAATGTGCCTTGAGAGACAATGATGACGGTGTCTATAAATCATTGGTCTCGCCAGCATTGTGCTCTAATCTTGTGAAGAGATAGAGATGATAGTCAAGGCCTTGCTATGTGTCAATGTTGGTTGTTATAATGCTAAACAGATGGGTTACCAATCCAAATCTTCTTATGAGATTTCTTCAGATTGAGAATGTCCATGTACCATTT
Organism: Pinus taeda; assembly: GCA_000404065.3. Taxonomy (NCBI): domain Eukaryota; kingdom Viridiplantae; phylum Streptophyta; class Pinopsida; order Pinales; family Pinaceae; genus Pinus; species Pinus taeda. The sequence continues at coordinate 47,511 of APFE031236065.1, read as the reverse complement.
ATGAACACATCCCTAGTTAAGAGGGAGTGTTGAAAAATGTGTAACTAGGTTCGGTCTTCATAAATATAAAATGTACTTTTGATTTTATGTATATTGTAAAATGAAAGAAAAATTATTATTATTATTATTTTTGGAGCATGGGTTTCATGCATAGGGTCTGTTATTTTAGAGGTGAAGCACCCATTGAGTGCTTCTAGGAGTTATCCTAGGTCAAGGAATCAAAAGAGTCATTGTCATGAGTTGAAGACCCCTTTAGGCACATTGTAACTTGTAAAGAAAAGTGTTTTTTTTAAAGTGTAAAAATACCCTTCAAGACCAAGTCAGCCTGGCAGCAGGAAAATCGGCCTATTTTGAGGAGCCACGTCCACCTTTAAGAAACCTATCTAAAGGAGGGAACTCGAACTCTTTGGAAGACATTCATTCACTCACTCATTTAAGTGAAGAAGAAGAGAAAGAAGGCAACAAAGAAGGAAGAGGACGAAGAAGACTTATTTATGGGTTGTTTCTCTCTCACACGTGTGAAGGAATCCTAGGGTTTCTACTGCAGGACTAGGGTTTTTCTTCTGCAAGTTTGATCTTGAAAAAATGAAGAGAAAGAAGGCCAGCAAAGGTCACATTAGGTCATTCTCAAGCACCAGAAGAAGGACAAAGGCAAGTGAAGGTCTGAAGAAGTCTTGGGAGGCTATAATAAGCTCACATGTGTGGCCGCAGTTGTTGTTGGGTAGGTCAAAAATTTCAAACCTACAGTAAAGGCTGAAATTCTGAAGTTGGGGGTCGAATTTGTGCTGCTGGAAGAGATTTGACTAGGTTTGACTTGAACAAAGGAAGCACATCATCCAGAAGGGTTGGACTTAGTCTTGGAGGGTGTTGTTCATGGTCTAGAGGTCTTGGAATTTGTCAATTGAAGAATCTATAAGAAGAGAAGAGATTTGTGAGTTTTCCTCTCAAGTGGAGAGGTTTTGGCCCTAGCTTGTAGCCTACATTTTGTGCTCTTGTGTATTGTTGTTCTTCTTGTTTTGGTAGTTGTTTGATGATAATACAAACATACTAATAAGTGAAGAAGATAATAATAAAGAAAAAGTAAAAAGATATCACAAGCAGTTATCAAGAAAAGAGAAACCATTCTAACTATTGCCCTATAGATTTTTCAACACTCCGAACTGGAAGCAACTTCTTTGCCTCTTTCTTTTTGGGCCACTTCATCCAATCTAGTGAGATAAGCTTACATTTGCAATATATAAAAGCCCTGATGCCATCCTCTCCTTTTGAATCATTCAATAGCACTAGCTACTTCATCCGAGGGAGAAAAATCCTAAGCAGCGAATGTTTTGCAATCATTAAAGAGGAAGGCTTGAGTCTTCCATCCAAGGTTGATTGAGACCACTGGTAGGCCTTTAACCACCATGGTTAGCTACTCCAAGTAAGGAGTTATCTAGGTCTGCTCATGGATCTAGGTCCATGCACCAGTGTCCAGTCATGTTACATAGTTGTCCTGACTAATTTTGGAAAAACCCTATCCAAAGTGAAACCCTAAGGGATAAAATTACCCTAGGACATTAAAGGTGGCATTACAATTCTCCACTTCTAGTTAGGACAAGGTAGAAATACATCTCTACTAAAAATTGTATTCAAAGAAACAAAATGCAAATTTTGGACTTAGGGCAAAGTTTGTAATCATGTTCAGTTAATAAAAGGAAGAACCTATTTATGTAAATAGATAATATAGACTAATTGGTAGCAATTCTAATGTTTACTCTTGGCTATGCACCCTACAAGGCATCCTAGCTATTGAAAGTAATCTCAAATTAGATTACCATATGCACGCTCAAATTAGATTACCATAGGGCAGAGGTAATAAATTGAAGTGAAGAAAAGAAAGGAGAATCGTGCAACAAAACTACAGTACTTGCTTCTAATCAAGTACAACTAATTAAGTATTTGTGTCAATAAATGCAGCTAATTAAGTTCTTTTGTGTTTTGGTCATATCTCTTCCTTTGTTCTTCTATGGAGTTATCCTTTTATATTGTAACATAACATAATTAAGCCAAAGCATACCACTTCAGCAATACTCACAACTGTATCAAAACCAATGTATGGAAAGAAAATTGTTGTTGCCCTACCAAGCATCCCATTGATTCCATATGGAAAATGTTGAAAGTTGTAACTAGGTTTAGTCTTCATAATGACATGTAATATGATTTTATGTAAAGAGGTGTAAATAAGAAAATGAGAATTATTTTATTGACTTGCTTCATGGGTTTCATGAGTAAGGATTTTGTTTTTGAGTCAAGAATCCCATTGAGAGTCTTTAGGATTTATTTGTCATCTAATCATAAAATATAAGAGTCATTGTAATGTAAATGAAGTCATGTTACACCATGTAAAAGGTCATCTTGTCTATGTAAAGTATCCTCCAAAGAACTTGTCACCAAACCTCTTCAAGTCAGCCTACAAACATTAAAGAAGTTGCCAGAACAAGTCACCCTACATCTAACTGTCAAGTCGGCCTAAAGATGTGGAGAAGAAGGGTATAAGTAGGCGAACTCGACCTCCACTCTAAGCATCAAGTTCGAACTCAATTCCAACGAATAAGTGCAGAAAAAAGTGAGAAAAGGAAGCAATGAGAAAGGGTTTTTTCTAAGGTAAAAAGGAAATCTTCTAGGGTATCGAAGGAAAAATCTTTTGGGGAAAACAAAGTAGAATCTTCTGGAGCAAGCGAAGTAGATTCTCCTGGGATAGCAAAGTATATTCTTTTGGGGCAGCGAAGAAGGAATCTTCTGGGAAGCAGTGAATAGGTTTCTTCTGGATAACGAAGGAAGGAATCCTCTGGAAAGTAGAGACCAAGTTTCTCTAGAAAACCCAGAGACTGAGATTCTCTAGGGCAATTGTGAAGGTACAACAGAAGAAGTAGAGACCGAGTTTCTCCAGAAGGAGAAAGAGAAGGAAGGACAAGGAAGACAAGGTTGGTGACAAGGTTCTTAAAGAGGATACTAGAGTCAAGGGTTAGTATAATGGTCTTGGTACTTAACAATTGAAGATATGGAAGAATAATTTTATCGGGTTTTCCTCTCTAGAGGTGAGAGGTTTAGGCCCTGGCTAGAGAAGCCTATATTTTGTGTCACTTGTCTTTATTTTGGTAATTGTCTTGATGAAAAAGAACACACTAATAGATTAACAAAGTGAAAGATCATAAGATATTGAGGAACAAGCAATTATCAAGTAGAGAAATTGTTAGCATTTAATGCCCTAGATTTCTCAACATGGAATCGGAGCTAAGGTGCTAAAGACAAGAAAGGGAAGACAAAGCAAGCTGACATACAAATCAAACTTAAAAAGGGGAATCAAATCAAGTCAAAGGTTATCAACATGTCCAAGACCTCCATCTTAAGAAGGAAGCAGGAAGAGAAAGTAAAACCCTAGAAGCACTTCAAATCATCAAAGGATCATAAATCAAGCTCTCTCATCAAAAAGGCCATCCATCAACATCAAGAAGGAGGAAGCAAGCAGAAATTTGACAAGTAAGTCTATGACTATATCCGATAATATCAAAATACCTTTTTGCAAGGAAAGCAATAAACTAGTTGGGGCTGCAAACTTCCTTGCATGGAAGAAAAGAACTGACCTCAATCTTATTGAGAATGAGATCATGGTTCACATTAAGGGATCAATAACCCAACCTCCAAAAGAGGATACTCAAGCTCATGCTAAATACATAAAGGGAGAAGTGAGAGCTCAAGGGATTCTTATAGAATCTATAAAAGACTCTCTCATTCCATATGTATCAAAATTAGAAACTGCAAAAGCTATATATGACAAACTAGTAGAGTTGTTTTTTGTAAGTACCGCAAGAGAAGTAATCTCCTTAAGACAAGAACTCTGCAAGCTAAAGATATTCAAGGAAGATGGAATAGCCTCATACTTCATGAGGATATCAGAAATTCGAGATCAACTACAAGAACTAGGAGAAGTTATGTCTGACACAGAGATGACCACAGTGGTACTAAATGCACTACCGGAAGAATGGGGCAGCTTCACTTCAAGCTTATATGGGAAGAAATAAATTACTCCATTTCAAAATTTATGGTCACTATGTAAGATCGAAGAAACCAGACTAAAAGCAAAAGGCGATGTCGGACCAAGCAAACAGAATCAAGCATATGCTACAATGACAAGAAGAAAGGGAAGATTTGGAAAGTTTGGTCCCTCAAGGAAAAAAAACATGGAGAAGATAAGGTGCTTCGGATGTCAGGAACTTGGACACTACAAAAGAGATTATCCTAATTGTGGTAAGGACAAGAGGAATAGAGAAGGAGCACACATTACTGAAGAAGTGCAAGAAGCTGAATCCAAGAAGCCTAGGAATGAAGAAGTAAAAGATCTCTACTATAACTGAGATGATCTTCTTCTCAAGAAGATACTTTTCACTTGTAAATTATGGTCTTGAGGCAGTTTAAAATTAGATAGGATGCATATATTAGAAAAATAACATAGAAACATTAGAAGTAAGAGCTTGTGACATAGGAAGAAAGTATGCCTGGTCCAAATCCTACTAATTAGGAAAAGCTCTTAGGAAACCTCATGAGTATTAATAAAATGCAAAAGATCATCATCCACTGGATCATCCTAGAAGAAAACATATGTTGGATGAGGACATAAAATATCCTCAAGTTTCTCTGTAGGACTAATTGATAGAGAAAGGAAGCAAAAAAAATATTTAAGGAATTCCAACTTTTGGGATTCAAGGAAAATATGATGACACAAGAAGGAAAGCAGGTCTGAATGATAAAATCCTTTCGGATAAAGCTATAACGGGAAGTTTGGATGACCGAAAGAAAAATGAGGTATGTTCACATGGATTACTATGAAAATCATACAGTTACAGTGAAAAAAAGGATCTCTTCCTAAGTATTGCAGAAGAGTGTAAATCACACTAGATGAAATCAACATAATATATGCAACATAAGGAACCTGAGATTGAAAGCTCTTGGGAATAAAGTGTTGAAGGGATCGTGATAATATACAACAATGATAGAAGGCATTCAAAGTCCAAGAAGATTTGACTAGAATATCTCTTGAAAGAAGTCGGAAAAAGATCGAGACCCTTGACACTGAATATTTGTGGAAGATGTGTCAGTCTGCATACAGGATGTCGATACTTACAGGAAGATGTCATGGTGAAAGATCATCACAAAGGTAATTCTAATTTGAAATTCACATTGATTATTTTTGAACTAACATCTGGTTGGGCTTATGTAGAACTGTAAAAAGGGAAGATCTGTAAAATGACTTCCAAGCAGACCATATGGAAGGATGTAATGTTCTCTCGGAAATATGGCATGAAAGCAGAATGGCATAAAGCAAAGCAGATGGAAAATCTGATGGATCACTTTCTGATGAGTTAGGGACATGACTAACTCATGGAAAAAAGTGACGGATGATTTGTGCCCTATATACAGAAGTTCCCAAAAGTTGAAGACTCCTTAAAATAAATTCATGACATCGAAGAAAGAAGCTCTTCATGCAGCTAAGTGTTCTATAGGCCCCTGGTTAAGAGGGAACCTGAGAAGAAGTTTCTTACTTGGAAGAAACTGATAAATTTCTAAGCCGTAAGCTTAGGTAAATTCCTTTGTGATAGGAATGGGTACATCAAAAGGAATAAAATATCCTAGTATAAAAAGGAGCGATAGACATGTTATTCTATGCTTCACCTAAGAAGACAGAATGGAGGATTGTGTAATCATTTGGCATCCGATGCTCTGGTGGGATGAGTTAGGGAATCCTATGGAAGAGTAGTCGTGGAGGACCGATATTCTTTAGGGGACTGGGAAGTCCAAGAAAGGAATAGTCCTCATGGAGAATATCCAGAAAGAACCTGGGTGGGGTATGTTCTGAGAGAGACAATGATGAGGATATCTATAAATCATTTGTCTCGCCAGCATTTTGCTCTATGGATAGAGTTGTTAGTCAAGGCCTTGCTATAAATGTTGGTTGGTATGATGTTATACAAATGAGTTACAAATCCGAATTCTTCTTCACATAAATTCTTCAAATTGAGATAGTCCAAGGTACCATTATGAATACCTTCCTAGTTAAGTGGGAGTGTTGAAAGTTGTGACTAGGTTCAATCTTTATAATGACATGTAATTATGATTTTATGTAAAGAAATGTAAATAAGAAAAATGAAAATTATTTTATTGACTTGCTTCATGGATTTCATGAGTTAAGGATTTTGTTTTTGAGTCAAGACTCCCATTTTGAGTCTTCAGGATTTATTTGTCATCTAGTCATAAAATATAAGAGTCATTGTCATGTAAATGAAGTCATGTTACACTATATAAAAGGCCATCTTGTCTATGTAAAGTATCCTCCAAAGAACTTGTCACCAAACTTCTTCAAGTCAGCCTACAAACATTAAAGAAGTTGCCAGAACAAGTCAGTCTACTTCTAACTGTGAAGTCAGCCTACATCTAACTGTTAAGTCGGCCTAAAGACCCATAGAAGAAGGGTATAAGTAGGGGAACTCGACCTCCATTCTAAGAATCAAGTTTGAACTCAATTCTAGCGAAGAAGTGCAAAAAGAAGTGCGAAAAGGAAGCAATGAGAAAGGGTTTTCTCTAAGGTAAAAAAGACACTCTTCTAGGGTATCAAAGGAAGAATCTTCTGGGGAAAAAGAAGTAGAATCTTCTAGAGCAAGCAAAGTAGATTCTTCTGGGACAGCAAAGTAGATTCTTCTAGGGCAACAAAAGCTTTTGGGGCAGCAGTATCTTCTGGGGTAGCGAAGAAGGAATCTTCTGGGAAGCAGTGAATAGGTTTCTTCTGGATAGCGAAGGAAGGAATCCTCTAGAAAGTAGAGACTAAGTTTCTCTAGAAAACCTAGAGACCGAGATTCTCTAGGGCAATTGTGAAGGTAAAACAAAAGAAATAGAGACCGAGTTCCTCTCGAAGGAGCAAAAGAGGGAAGGCCAAGGAAGACTAGGTTGGTGGCAAGGTTCTTGAAGAGGATACTAGAGTCAAGGGTTAGTATAATGGCCATGGTACTTATCAATTGAAGATTAGAAGAAGAATTTTATCGGGTTTTCCTCTCTAGAGGTGAGAGGTTTTGGCCCTGGCTAGAGAAGCCTATATTTTGTCACTTGTCTTTATTTTGGTAATTGTCTTGATGAAAAAGAACACACTAATAGACTAACAAAGTGAAAGATCATAAGTATCTGAAGAACAAGCATATGACAAGCAATTATCAAGCAGAGAAATTGTTAACATTGAATGCCCTAGATTTCTCAACAAAAAATACATGTCAAAATGATAGACGATTACTATCAATATTAAATATAATTTTAAATTTAGGAGAATTACATTAATGACATCAAAATAAGACGAAATGGAAGGGAAAGCCTTGTCATCATCATAGACAGGAAAAGGCATTGTAATTGTATATGGCCGTTAGATTGAGTTAATTTGATGTGTTATCTTGAATCTCAAATGGTCAAATAACATGACTAATCATATTATTTTAAGGGTTTGACGCTGGTTACACCATATTCTGTGGAGTTAATTTGATGTGTTATCTTGAATCTCAAAAGGTCAAATAACATGACTAATCAAATCATTTTAAGGGGTTGAAGTTTGTTACACCATACTTTTTATGGTGTGTCATAGGATCATTTTCCATGACACCTAGCAGGATGACACCATGGACTTTCCATGAACGAATTTGTAGATCATGAGCATTTTCATGGTGCACATGTTCTACTACAAGGTGAGTGTTTTTTACCAGGCTTTCACCCTGGCGAGGTTGTTGGTTGGCATTGTTTTGTAGATTCTGTGGATTTTGTAGTTAGTCAGATTGAGACACTTTCAAGAGCGAAATTAGCATTTCGTTTTACGGACATAAATAGATTCCTATCATTACGTTCCATAGCAACGACTCCCAAAGCGTACACGCTTTTCGCAAGGAGCCATGTCATACGCTTTTCTTCTTTACTCATTACGTTCCATAGCAACGAACTCCCAAAGCGTACACGCTTTTTGCAAGGAGCCATGGCATACACTTTTCTTCTTTACTGTTACCTGCAGCTGGTTAGTCAAGGTCGCCAAGCTGGTTCGATGACTGGTTATGCCTCCCCTCCCCATTTCCATGTTTGGGATCCCCTGGGAGCATGCAACAGTTGGTAAAAATAATCCAGTTGGTGGGCCAGAAAAATATGGTCCTATTTCTGCTAACCCACGTGAAAGGCACTCACACAGAGTGAAGAGAAGAAGGAAAGTAATAGGAAAGGAATTTCGATTACATGCCCAGGTGGGTGGGTATAACATAAAGGATGCGATGTGCAATTTAGGATCCGATGGATGGATGAGCGTTAAAACCCTCACCACCCTCTGGATCAGGTGAGAGCAGAGGGGTGTTCCACCCGATCCTTCAGTTCGAAAGTCCGCAGCATCAATTCCAATTCGATAGTCCATGCTAGAGGATGAACTCATTGATTCAACAGCTAAGGTGGTAAGACTCGAGAGCAGTTTTTGTGCTAAGCTAGAGAAGTTGCTGTGCTTGGAACATCGGGGCAGCAGATTTTGAGAGTACTACGGGGACCCGAGACTGTTTTCAAATTACGAAAGAATTCCCGGTGTTCCAATTTCAGAAAACGATATAACCTGCATCTTAACCCAAGCAGATTCTGTAAGCATCATCTCTGTTGATACGAGGGGCAAAACCCGCCAGGCAGTGACAATGAGATGGAAGCCACCCCGCCAGGCAGTGACAAGGAGATGGAAGCTACCCCACCAGGCAGTGACTAAGGAGATGGAAGCCACCGCGAATAGTTTTTTTTTATGTTTTTAATAGGCTATCTGTAAGATTTTGAGAAACAGTGATTTAGATTTGCAAAACAATAAACAAGCTTGCAAGAGAAGGAAGGAAGCAAGCAATGAGAAAAGAATGAAATCCATTGATTCTATCATATTGGTTTAGAATATATACATAAAAGCAACTAAGTTAAGCTTAGTTGTGCATGCAATAACTAAAGCTAACTAAAGCTTGTACATGCAAGCAATAAGTTCACTGAGCTAATCTAGATGCATGTACACTTAACACAGTTAGTCTAAGTGCATGTACACCAACACCCCCCCTTAAGCATAACTTAGGTGAGTGTGATGCAAAATGAATGAGTCCCGGCAACACGGCCATTTTAGGTACTCATATACAATGCATTAAAAAAAAATGAGGAAAGAGGGAAAACCCAGTGGGAAGAAAACCCCCCTCAAAAATATAATGCAAAAGTAAAAAAAAAACAACAACTGCTAAGCAGTCGTGTCATTCACCCATCTTCTTCACGTCCGGGTCTCCGCTTCTCATGAACATATGCGTCGAGTAAACAACCGACTTGGCCCCGCCGGAGGGCGTGTTGACAACTGCCTTCTGGCCGGAAATCAGCTGCAGCAGAACGATTCCGAAGCTGTAGCCGTCGCTGGCTTCGGTCAGCTTGCCGTGCGTGAAATACTCCGGGTCGAGATAGCCCGTTGTCCCCTTGATCTCCGTGGAGGCGTGTGAAAAATCGGGGGCGATGAGCTTCGAGATTCCGAAGTCCGACAGCTTCGCCTGCCCGGACTCGTTGAGAAGTATGTTGGTGGGCTTGATGTCGCGGTGTACGATGGCGCCACCAGGAAAGAGGTGGAGGTATGCCAGCCCCTCCGCGCAGTCTAGCGCGACTCCTAGCCGCCGCTCCCATGGTAGCACGGGATTCTGCTGTCTGTACAGGAGACACTCAAGGTCGCCTCCGGGCATGTATTCATAAACAAGCATGTACTCCAGCCTTTCCTTTTTATCGAACTGTCTAATTTTATCAACAAGTAAAACGGCGGGGAACCTGAAATCGACGGCCATTCTACCAGACACAACCTCCAGGACCACGACCCCGAAGCTGAAAACGTCGGCCACTGTTGTTGCCCTGCCCGAGGCCACGTATTCAGGGGACATGTACCCGAAGATCCCACGAACAGCACCACGATGGGCGACGAACTCCCCCAGTGCGAAGCCCCCGAGGCGAGGGCTCAGGTCTGCATCCAGGAAGACGTTGCTCGCCGTGACGCCCTTATGGACAACAGTCTCCTCCCATTCCTCATGCAAGTACAGCAGCGCCGCAGAGAGGCTCAGCAAATTCAACTTCTTGAGTTTTGGAAAGCTCTCTGGAATTGGGCCCGGGAGAAGATTGTCCGATAAATCCAGCGACTTTAGCCCGGTGATATTGCTCAGCTCCGGAATAATAGAGCCTCTCAGAAAATTTCTGAACATAAACATTAAGTTAAGCTTCTTGAGGTTCGCCAATTCCGCCAGCAAAAATCCTGAGAGACTCGCATCGGCGATGTCCAAGTACTCCAGTGCGGTCATATTGCCGAGCTCCCGCGGAATCCCGCCAGAATAATGATTGTAACCAATTTCCATATGGCGGAGACTCTGCAACCTGCCCAACTCGGGAGGTATAGGTCCCGTGATTGAATTCCTAGCCAAGTGGAGAAACCTGAGATTAGAGCCAAACGACCCGTATTCCGCCGGGATGGATCCCTCGAAGTAGCTGCCCGCCAGGTTGAGCTCCTGCAGAGAAGAGAGCCTCGCGAATTTCACGGTGGAAACATTGGGCTTGGGCTCCAAGAAGCCGTTGGGATAGTAATCCGCAGCTTCTATGCGCAGGTAATGCTGCTGCTCCGATGTCTGGCTGCACGATGGCTCCAGATTGCTATAACACCCCTGTGTCACGTCCAGGTTTTGGATCTCGTTAAATTGATCCGGAGTCCCGTAGCCAGGGCAGCTACACTGCCCAGTGTCACAGATGCCATAAGGCCCGCAGGCTTTGGGCAGAATGCAATTCTTATTTGATGGGCCCAGTCCGAAATCCGTGCTCCAGTTTGTGGCATTCATTTGTCCCGGCATGGGAGAAACCCTGTAGACGCGAAGGCTACCATCGGTGTCTAGTCTCAAGAACCTATGCTCGCTTTCATTATAGAAAGGAACCATGGGTACCGACACAAGTTTGCGATTTGCAGGTAGCGGAACCAAATCCCAAGTCTGGTTCTCAATGAGAGAGTTATATTCCTCATCCACGGCGGCTTCCCATTCAGGATGCCCATTTGCTTCTGTATAAGTTTGTGGATCAGATCCATGCATCATATAAGCCTGCATGGGCTTGGATGGCTCCATAGCTAAGAGTGTTTGAGGATCTTCCTCAAACAGAGACTCATCGTCATCAAAATATTGGTCTGAAGTTTTATCTGCATACTCATCAATGAGTGGTGATGGAAACTTGGTAACAAGTTCATCTAGTGCATGCGAAATATCTTCGTCAAACTTTACACTCATTTCTTCATTTTCATGCGTAGAATAAACTTCACTGTGACCAAGAGAAAAGAGAAAAGATTGCCATATTTCATCCTGTTTTCCAAACAATCCTTCCAAAATTTTCCATACCTCATTTGGAGTTGAACATGATTCAACATAAAATAGCAGTTCCGGAGAAATAGATAAACATAGGATGCCGAAGGCCTCGTCCATGCGATTGAAATATCTTGATTTCTCTATTGCCGATGTTGGT
>APFE031236065.1:7472-35826 GCA_000404065.3 Pinus taeda | reverse complement strand
TCCATACCTCATTTGGAGTTGAACATGATTCAACATAAAATAGCAGTTCTGGAGAAATAGATAAACATAGGATGCCGAAGGCCTCGTCCATGCGATTGAAATATCTTGATTTCTCTATTGCCGATGTTGGTTCAACTTCCGTTTCCATGGTTATTCGAAATAAGCCTCTAATTCTGAGATGAAATTGAATCTTTGGCTTCCATTCGAAATAATTATATGGAGTGAGAATTGCCAATTGTGAAAACTCCAATTGAGACTCCATTCTTTGTTGTTGCTTCAATCTTCTCAACCTGCAAATAAAATTGCTTGTGCACTGATTACAAATCCCTGTGCTCTGATACCATGTAAGATTTTGAGAAACAGTGATCTAGATTTGCAAAACAATAAACAAGCTTGCAAGAGAAGGAAGGAAGCAAGCAATGAGAAAAGAATGAAATCCATTGATTCTACCATATTGGTTTAGAATATATACATAAAAGCAACTAAGTTAAGCTTAGTTGTGCATGCAATAACGTGCATGCAATAACTAAAGCTAACTAAAGCTTGTACATGCAAGCAATAAGTTCACTGAGCTAATCTAGATGCATGTACACTTAACACAGTTAGTCTAAGTGCATGTACACCAACACTATCCTCAATATATAGATGAACAATTTAGGGCGAGGCGTTATGCTTCAGCGGATCGTCCCCTATGTTTAAATCAATTCAAACCTTGACCTCTAGACAACAGCTTCCGACCTATCAGACGAATAAAGTCACGCCAGAACAGAAATATCTTTGGAATGAGGAAATCAATATGTCAGGCCAATGTTTAGGAAAGATTATAGTATTGAACTTTAACGCTCAAAGAACGCGTAGCTGGAATAGAGAATCAAGTGGAATATTAAAAATCTTCAAAGGATAACTTGGCAGAATTATTTAATTCGCCCTCATATGGAAGGATCGAGTCATACCTTTGATCCACGACTTCTACCGACACAATGATGTCTGCGAGGATCCCAGCACAGGAATAAAGCTCTCTCTCTCACCCCAGCACGCACAGGAAGAAAACTCTCTCTCTCTCTCCAAACTTGATCTCTCTCCCTGAACTTTGAAGCTCGGCCCCTTTGGCTGCTCTATTGATATAGGATTAATTTTGGTTTGGCTGCTCTATTGACATAGGATTGATTTTGGGTCCAAGGGCGGCTTCTGAGAAATAATTTGTAATCAGTCCCTTCTGCTTTTGGCACTGGAATTATTTTTCTCTTCGCTGTAGCTAATGATCCTCGCTGTGTCTGGGTCTACTACCGCTGTGATGCCCAGTTAACCCCTTGCCACGATATGGCAGCAGAGCAAAGAAATGACTAGCCGCCAGCCGACCTTTCCACGTTCGGCATATAACAGAAAGAAAGAAAATTCTTTTAACTTCCACGAAGTATGACCCATTGCTTTTTCATCTGTTCTGAATACATGTATTCAGAAAGAATGAATAACAATATTTTATGGAACCCCGCGCCACGATATGGCAAGAGAAAAATCTACTTTGAATACACGTATTCAGAAGAAATAAATAATAATATTTTATGGAACCCCGCGCCACGATATGGCACGAGAGAAATGACTAGCAGAGCAGAGAAATGCACAGATGAGCTCTAAAGCAACCAGCCAGAGAAATGCACAGATGAGCTTTAAAGCAACCAGCCAGAGAAATGCACAAATGAGCTCTTAAGCAACCAGCCGAGCCTCCCAGGTTTGGCATATAAAATATTATGGATATGAAGTTTTGTTTTTGAAATTCAAGATTCAGTTTTAATTTGAAATTAAAATTCATGATTTTTTGCTTTTGTTGAATTACACGTGGCAAGAAGTGGTGAGGACATGTTCCGATGTGAAGAAGTGAAGTCCCATCATTACTTAAAAATGGTAATCGGATCCAGTTTTAAGTAATCGGATCCAGTGATCAAACTTGAACACATTAGAGCCTTTCAAAGGTATCTCGCATGTCACATAAGAAGGAGCAATTTTTTCTAGTCAACAAAATTTAAAATTTGAGTTTAGCTCGTTTAAAAAAAATTGGAATAATATTATAAAATGTTTTAAGAAGGGCTTTCAAGTTGTTAATCAGCGAAAAAAAAATTATTTTATTTTTTTATGAAGTTTGGACTCCATTCTCCACTCTCCAAACTCCAACTATGGGTTCCCTAGCATTCTCATTCTCATTCTCAATTTCTCATTTGTGTAAGTGGCATTTGCAAATTGCGAGGTGAGACCAGGTTGTCCTAGCGTCCTTACCACAAGATTTAGCAGCCGCATTGGCATTTGGGCAAACTTTCCTAGTCCTAGTGTTCTCATCACTAGAGGAGAGCACAACATTTGGGCATTTGTTAGGTGAGACCAGGCACGTGTATGTGTCCTTATGCACAAAGCAGAGATGCCGCATTTGTTTTCCAGAGCCCCATTTTCAATTTGGGTGCAGATCAGAGAGGTCCAAGTCAGAAGGAGATGTTGTTATTTGCACGAGCGGCCTCCTCTACCTTAATCTGGGGCAAAGAATTTCCTCTCGCCCGACACAGGTCACCATGAAGAAGAATTTGTCACATGGCGGAGGATGGTGAGTTTTGGGTTCAGAGAAGATAAGAGAGAAGTTGGGTTTACTCTATGATTTTTTTGTTTTTCTTCTTCTTCTTTTTCAAGCATGGCCATGCTCGTTTCCACCTTAAATTTTGTTGGTCCGTGATTTTATTTCTCTTATGTTTTATTTTGTTTTGGCTTTGGCTTGGATTTTGTGTAGTTTTGGTTTTGTTAGATTGTTCTTCCTTTTTAAGTTCCTATATAGAGGGTTTGGGGTCAAGAGTCAATGAGGATGATGTTGCAAAGAAGAGGAGAACATAACATATGATGGCGCTGCAGAGTAGAGAAGAGGAGAGAACAAAACATAAGATGGTGTTGCAGAGTAGAGAAGTGGAGAACAAAACATAAGATGGGACCCAATGGCATGGCAAAGGCTGACAAGGTACACATCCCTTCAATTTTTATTTCAACTTTTTGGAACGCAACCCTTTAATTTTTATTCGATGGTTATGTAATTTGTTGTCTAAATTATTTCCGGATATTTGGAGCATTTTTAAACTTTTGGATTATGGGTTTTTGCCAGGTGACCATATGTAAATTATGGCTTCCTCATAAATGAGGCTGAGGCTGACACATGTGCTACTATTCTCCTTTTTCCTGGTATTTATTCCAATCGGGTGCTACTATTCTCCTTTTTCCCTTGTATTTATTCCATATAATTGCATGCCATGATTGATTAAAAAATTCCATGATGCCTAATGCCCTTGGTGGATATCCAAGATTTGTTTAAGAGCCTAGGAAAAGTCTGATAATCACAATGTTGGAGAGTTTATTTTCTTTCATATTGTTTATTTTTGTCTTTAACAAAGTTGAACGTTCACAATGTTGGAGAGTTTATTTTATTTCCTATTGTTTCTTTTTGTCTTTAACAGAGTTGAAGGTTGTGGTTGTTGGTTACTGAGGAGTCTATTCGATAATCACCACAATGGTGGTGTTCCTAGATAGTGAGGGGTTTATTTTCTCTCATATTGTGGGTCAGTGTGTTTGCTTGTGTGATTTTGTTTCAGGTTTTAGAAATATAATACAATTTAAATATATCGAAATTTGTTCTCCCAAAAGTTCATCACCCTTTATTTCAAATATATTGTCTCACACCCAGTTGCTCTATCTATTTCAAATTCAAAGAGATTGGCTAATCATAGATGTGTGATTAGTGCTAATGGTGTTGGGGTAGTTTGATATAGATATTAAACAAAAGAATCACCAGCCAACTCAATTAACCGCTGCTCCAAGATATGGACCTGGTTGCTTTATAGTCAAGTGGTTGAAGAGAAATATTAGTTTATTTAATTGTTCTTTGGATTTGCACAACCGATCACCTTATCAATCCTCCTCCTTATTCTTGGATAACCTAATATTCGAACCAGAACTCAAGGATCTTTCTTCCTTTCGTTCAGAGCTCTCTCTGGGCAATTGCTAAGGCTGGTATTTAGCAAATACCCGTACTGTTTTCGCATCCATCCCTTTCTTTTAGCAAGCTTTCCCCTCTCCAATGTAACCAAACTACCTACGCAGAGGCAGACAGAGTGAACAGGTTGTATTCCACGCCAGGGTTGTCCCTTCCAGAGTAAATATGCGCTAAAAGAGTGGGTTCTCTAGCCTTGGCCTTTTCCCACTGGTCTCTAGATAGCCCTTTTGTTGGGCCTAAATGGCTCTTAAATGGCAGTATAATGTATGCTACAAATTCTTTAACAACTCTTACCTAGTTTTCCATATATAACATTTGTACTGGTGGGTAACCATATTTTTATCTATGAAATGGGTGGTTTCCCCTTACCTTCCAATTATATAAATGAGGTGGTGAATGAAATTTCAAAGAAAAGTTTTTTATGTTTTCTAACAAGATCAAATCCACTGTCTATTATTTTATATTCCCGGAGTTCCCTTACTGCTGGGAATAAGTCATCTTGACTCTCTTCAATGATTTCCTTTTTGGCACAAGGCTCACCCCTAAAGATCCAGATCCCCTTTTCCAAAGGAAAACATTGATTCCCAATTGGGTTCCTCTTAAACTGAAGAGGCCTCTTAAAAGAAAATTTGCTTACCATCTAAGTGCTTTTACCAATTATCCTAAGCTCAACCCCATGTATGATATGTGATGAAACAGAGTTCTATGTGAATTTTTTGGGGAGAAGAAGAATGAGTTTACATGAACCACATCTTTGCTTACAACTGATAAAGAATGATAAATACTAAGTAGGTAAGTGAAGGTACCCTTAATTTCCTTAAACGTACTTTTATGTCATGTGAGCTAACTGGTTACAGGTCTAAGTAATTTGTTTATTGGAAAGCACATGGACTGCTAGATAAACAGAACAAATGCACAATTGCAAGTATGGGACACAATAGATCTAATTTTCATTAGTCACATAGTGGAGGGATAAGATACATAGATGATAGGAGTAAAAGGGAAATTATATTTAAACACAACTAGTTATGTATTGGGTGATTGGTCAAGCCAGTTGAGTAGTTATTACCTAACAAAATGATTATTTAATTACAACATTTCTTGTCTGTCAATACTTATGTGGATCCCCTTTCAACAAGGAGGCATCAATGATCCTCGTCTAATTTTGCAGATGGAAGTACTGATGTTTTCTTGTTCGTTGGATGATGTAGGAGCATAAGCAGGCATGAATATTTCTGGCTAGAATTTGAAATTTTTTTCTCAAATGCAGGCAATTTCAGGGTTTATTTTCTTAGATTGATTTACACATTCTTAAACAATATCCTGCTTGAATTAGAAGTGGCAAAATATTGAGAAGCCATAATTCAGAACCATGAAAGCTATATTGAAGCTCATCCTAAATTTTTAGCATGGATTTTTCAAGATTATGTCGAAATGAGTACATTGCAAGTCATATACGATGTTGTTTTACAAGTGTATATAATCCCAAATAAGGTTATAAAATGAAAATGGCCTTTTTATACATTCAAAGAAAAACCAATTTGCAATTTGGTAGAGCAAGTTCTGAAAGTTTTATCAAGTTGTAGCCATACTGATAATGGCAGAGATGACAAATTCGAATAATTTTCTCTGAATATAAGTTATATCTTCTTGCAATGATTGAATTCTCCTTCAAAGTTGTTGGAAGCAATTTTTATGATCCTTGTTTCATGCCAAATGTGCAATACGTTCCTCTAAATATTATTTGTTGTTCATGTCCATCAATCTACCAATCGAACAACAAATGAAGTGTCAAATCATAAACAAATACTCCAAGATACAAACATTGTAGATTTTGGTGTTTAGTGTTTCACAACAAGCAAGGGGTAAAACTATTATCATAATATTCTCTCTGTTAAAATGCCAACCTAGACCCATCTTAACTCTAGAGTTTTCTGGGCTCTAATGATATTGAGTTTAGGATGAATCGTTGTCGGAATTCATAGAAATTTGGAGCTTAATCATTGTGTTGATGTTTTTGTAGTTTTTCTAAGGGATTGGGTTTGGTAATGGATAATATGAGGTTGCACGAGATAGAACCAAGATTGAAGTTTTGCACTAGAATGAGCCTGACTGTTATTTGTTTTGGTATAAACCTGAAGGTTCTTATAGGTTTTCCTAGCCATAAGAGTATGAGATTTTGTGTAAATGATTATGAGAATTCATGATATTTAAGATGTATCAAAGATTTGAAGTTTTGCATTTGATTGTGAAGCAGTTTCTGATCAATTCCTAAATCAATTGGGTTTTACGTGGTTATGTGCTATATTGAGGAATATCTATATTGATCCAAACATGGGGTTTAATTCATTGGTAGACCACCTTGATAGGCTCCCATATTCACTTTTGTTGCTTATACTCAACAAATTTGGTGATATTAAGGCCTTGGGACGATGTTGTGCAATTTCAAAGAGGTTCTCTAGTATAGTCCCCCAAGTGCAGATTATGGTAGTTAAGGTGGACTATGTTATATCTAGTGAAGAAACCAACCTTAACAATAGTGGTAAAAATAGGGGGATATGAAGCTATTTGATGAGAATCATGATAGGTACTAGGTAGCATTATTAGGCCATGGCAGACATTGCAACATGTTTTGGGCCCGAAGAAATCCATGGTTGTAGAGGTTTCCCATCATTCTCCCGATGAGGTTTTAAAGAATTTCAAGGAAGTGTAGAATCTAAGGATTGAATTGCCTGGTGGGGAACTCAGAATTAATCAATCAAAACACCCTTTGATCTTTCAAAACTTTCACTAGAAATGGGAAGACTCTTGGTGTCCTTCTATGATCTCGGCTGAAGGAATAGACTCCCCTTATCCGTGAGTCTCTGCTCTGGCTAAATCATAATATTTGGTATATATGGCTTGCAGGTTGCTAGAAATACTCTTGGTGTTATAGTGGCAGCCACGAGGGTTGATCCGAGGTCTTCCTTAGATTAGTCCAAATAGTTACTGATTCACCATGTGTTAAAAAAAAAAAATTGAAGATAATTTATTGTTGTCAATTGAATTGATTTTTTTTATGCTTTTCATTATAGAAGGGCGACCTGAATGTACGCCCCTCTAATGAAATTAAGACCTTCCCTTCAAATTTGATCACTGATCAGATCCTCCCATCATTACTTAGAATGGTAAATGATGTAACGCTACTCTCATCCTTGTAATCAATAACAAAAATTTAACAAATGCAAATGCTTCTCTCATTCATTCAAATAACAAATTTTGGGATGAAGAAATTTTGATGGTGATAGGTAAGTCACTTGGAACTTTTGTTAAAATCTTTGAAGCCATAAAGCAAGTTCAAATAACAAATATAATTCATGAGTTAACAAATATAATTCAGAGGGCGTTTGAGGAATGCAAAAGAGAAAAAAATATAGAAATTTTAAATCAAATTGTTTTCCTGTAAATGCTTGGTTTGATGAGGAATGCAAAATGGCAAGGAAAACCATGAAAAAGGTAGGCGAGGAGAAGATTAATGTAAAGTTATATAAGAAGATTTTAAAAAAGAAAAAAGATGAGTTCGTGCAAACAAGGCGAGAAGAGTTAATATATCTAGGCAAGAATCACCCAAAGCGTTTTTGGCAGGAACTTCAACCAAGGAAGAAACAAATTGAAAATAATATTACAACCAATCAATGGTTTCACTATGCAAGGCAACTCTATGAGAAAGAATTAGAAGAGGAGCCCCCTCCCAAGATCAACACAACTACAAAGATTTTCACATTGCAGGAAGTAGAGACCGGAATTAAGAAGTTGAAAATAGGAAAGGCAAAGGACTTGGTGAAACTTAAAGCAGAATATCTAAAGTGGGGAATGAACATTCTTGCACAACACATCATGGAAATATTCAACAACGTCATTCGGCAAGGATTCCCAAGAGATTGGACAACTAGTCTAGCAATACCCCTTTTTAAAAGTGGAGACATTAATAATCCTTCCAACTATAGAACCATTATGATCAATCCTTTGTTTTCAAAGATCTTTAACAACATGGTGGAAAATAGAATCAGTAATAGGGCAGAAGTCAAAGAAAAGAGGGAAAAAGGGCAAGCAGGATCTAGGCTGAAACATTCGACAGTAGATCATGGTATCACATTGAGACACATTATTGAAAAGGTTTGGGAGGGAAAAGAAGAAGTATTTTGTTGCTTTGTCGACTTCAAAAAGGCATTTGACACGGTCCCTAGAGATAAGTTGTGGAGTAGAATGGAAGAACTTGAAGTTCCTTTGCATTATAGAGTTGTTGTCCATAGGCTTTATGAAGAGGTGAAAATCAAAATTATAACTTCAGTGAGCATTTCAGAAAGCTTTAGAAGTGACATTGGAGTCAAGCAAGGCTGCCCTTTATCCCCTACTCTTTTTGGTTTATATATTGATAAATTGGAAGAGTGGCTAAATTTGCAAGGTGGGGATGGGGTTGGGTTGGGGGAGTTTGTGATAAAGCTTATTTTATATGCTGATGATCTTGTATTGATTGCTAAACCGACCCAAGGATTGCAGATGCACCTTTATGCCCTTGAGAAATTTTGTAAAGCAGTGAGGATGCAAGTCAATACTAGCAAGACCAAAATTATGATTTTCTCAAATAAAAAGAAGAAGAGGCAGCATACGTTCTTCTTTGAACGCAACATTCTTGAAGAAGTAAATGAATACAAGTACCTCCGGATTGATTTCAACAACAAGCTTAATTGGGAGCACCGCAGACAAAAAAGAAGATTAGGAGGGTGGAAAGCATTATATGCTCTTCAAAACAGATGTAGAGAGGCAGAGTTATGGGATTAGAAAACAAGTAAAGTGCTTTTTGGGCTCCTAGTTTGTCGAGTGATTTTACATGGGTGTGAATTGTGGGCTAGCAGCATCCCTGTCTCAAAATGGAAGCAAATTGAGAAAATCCAAAAACGCTTGATCATAAGCAAGTTTAAAATATAAATTTTGGTTTCTTATGAGATAATGCTGAGTGAAACAGGAGCAACTTCCATCAAAGAAATTTCTATGGTGCGTCTCATAAGGTATCTTTAGAGAATTGAGCAAATGGGAGAAGGTAGATGGCCTAAAGTTATATTCAATGAAGGAATGAGTGAAAGAAAGAAATCATGGATGATACAAAATAAAAAATGGATGCAAAAATGGAATATTTACCTCAATGCTTGTCCCACAAATAGCAAGGATTTAAAGAGTTATGTTATGGAGAAGTTTTATAAGCATATATGGGGAAAAGAGCTAGGTAGAAAGAAGAAGTACTATGTTCAAGAATTCAACCCCACATATGATCTCCAACAAAAGAGTACATTGGAGCTAGCATTTCATGGAGAGAAAAGATTCTTACTGCTCAATTAAGAACTAACTTGCATCAACTACGGTGCAAAATAGGTCAGTGGAGAAGACCTAAAGAAGCCTGGGAAGAGCGAGTGTGTACTTTTTTCACTTCTGGGGCAGTGGAATTGGAAAAACATTTAATTTTGGAGTGTGATGCTTTCAAAGACATCAGGGACAGTTACAATAGTATGTTAACGTTGGTTCCTTGGCGGTGTCTTTTCAGTGAGGAGACTGTTAGAAGGTTGGGTCAGCTCATCACTAATTTGAATAATAAGATGATTGAATTTCAAAAGGCAAAAATCAGGAAAGCTAGTGGTCCCATGGACTATATCTAGTCTCGTGGACATTAAAATTTCATTTCATTACACTATTTATGTAAGGATGTTTATATGGATGTTTCTAGAGTAATCTTTGAATTTGTGAATTTGTGGTTGTTGAGCATGACGATATAGAGTGGATTCAAATCTTAGATTATGAATATATATCTTTCCATTGTTGATGTTTTCATTAGCATGGTCATTTGTTTTGTGAATTCCCTTTAAATGTTCCCTCTCCACAGTGGTCATCGGGAGACACAAAAACCTCAGACGACTTCACTAAGGTCCAATGCAATAAAAGGTGAAATCAAAAGAAGTTGTAGGCGATATTAGAACCTAAAAAGGCCTCAGAGCCAAATCCATATGTCATCTTAGAGCACTTGGCACAAGAAGAACTAGGTCAAGCCTCAACGTAAGCAAAAAATCCTCGCAATAGTTGCAGAGAAATACCTATTGCAACTTCAAAAGGCATTCATAAGAAGCATCAGGTAAGCAGCCCTTAAAGGGCTTGACATAAAAATGGAACTAGCTATGTCTGAAGAGGAGCAGGGAAAAGACCTCATTGATTAAGCTCTCGAGGAAGTTCCCTAAAGGAAGTAGCGCAAGCTCTTCAAGTGAAAAATCAAGTTGTTATAACAGCAAATTATATCGATCGAATAAAGTGGGAAATCGAACAAGAGGTCACACTTAATAATAAAGGAATTTCAAGGGATGACAGTAAAGGAATACAACCCAACTTATCAAAAGGTTCTCTCACAATACATTCCACCCCTCATCGTAGAGGCTAGAAATCTCAATTGTAGTTATTATAAGAAGTGGGTTCCTACTTGATAAATGTAGGATAGATTATGCCCATTCTGGGATTTTATGCCCAACAACCTAATTCCCAGTGAAGGGAATCTCTTGGAATATCAGGAGTCTCAAAACAAAAAAACAAAACAAAGACTTCTACACTCCAATTTGCAAGAATATAGTCCAAATATCTTCATGTTACAAGAATCCAAATGTATTGAAGCCATTGTAACCTCTGTCTTTCAACATTGTTGGTGAAATCTGCAGGTCATAGCATTAGAATCCCATTGCTACTCTAGAGGTATAATCCTAACTTGGAATGGAGATATCATTCTTCTGAAGGATTGTGCAACAACAAGACACTCCCTCACGACACATTTCCAAGCTATTGGTGCAAATACTCATGGATATGTTGCCACAGTATATGGCCCACACTCAACTCTAGCCAAGCTCCTTTCTTAAAGAATTACATGTCGTTGCACCCAAGGTACGAAATCATTAGTAGAATGTAGGAGGGAACTTCAACATCATCTCCTCCCTACAGAAAGAAAAGGTGGGCTACATCATCTATATGTAGACTATGTTTCCTTCAACACCTTTATTTCAAATTCCAAATTTATTGGCATGCATACAAATAATGGGACTTACACCTAGAATAATTGTTGAGGGGGGACTCATCAAATTGCTAGTAGATTAGACTAATTAATCCTCTCTTGAATCATATTAATTTCAAGCTAGGCTATAGAGGTGTCTATCCTACCTACAATCAATTATAACCATTGGTTATTCCTTCTCAACATTGGCAATAGTAGCCCTCCTCTTTTTCTAGCCCTTCTTCTTTGAATTTTTTTTGATAAGTCACCCTAATTTCAACATAATATTGAACGATGGTGGAAGGAAGTTGCTTTTGAGCAGGGATCCCTTGTGTAGAAGTTCCAATGAAAGCTAAAAAATCTGAAAGAAAAGTTAAAGCAATGGAATGAAAATATTTTGGAAATATTCTCTTAGCTAAGCAAGAGTTGGAACGACGTATGGACATTATTCAACAACAAATGATCTGGCAAGGAAGGACATAGCTTTTGCTACAAAAGGAAACAAAACTTCAATCTCAATTAAAAGATCGCTATGCTCAAGAAAAAATACTATGGAGATAGAAATCAAGAGTTCAATGGCTATGAGAGACGGAGCGAAATACCAAGATCTTCCATCGATCTATAATCCACTATTGGCACATTAACCATATTACCTATCTTTGAAACTCACAAGGAGAAGAGCTTCATAATTATCAAACCACTAAAGCTGAGTTGGTGTACTTCTTTAAGGATTTTCTCCTTGAACCACAAATGGACATATCTACCACTATACATAAAATCATGGGCAACATTCCTTTCCTTACCATAGATAAGCACAATGAGGCCCTTCTCCGTCCCATCTTCAAGATCAATGTAGAGGTTGCAATGAAAGATACTCAAATAGGGAAATCTCCAGGGCCTGATGGTTTTCCTCTTGACTTTTTCACTACTATTGACATTTTATCAAAGAAAAAGTTTGGTAGCTTGTGGAAGAATCTAGAAGAATGTTGGGTGTTCTTCCTACTCTAAATGCAAGCTTCCTTTCCTTCATTCCTAAAGAAGCCCAAACTGTAGATCCCAAAAAAAAATTCATAATTGCTTTATGCAATGTGATCTACAAGTTAATCACTAAAATGTTAGCCAATCACCTAAAGCCTCTCCTTCCCCTCGTCATCTCCATGGAGTAAAATGGATATGTAAAGGATAGGCAAATTTTAGACAATATCCTCCTAGCCCAAGAAGCTATTTATTCCTTGCAGCTCACCAAAGCACCCAACATTTTTATCAAACTTGACGTGTCAAAAGCCTTTGATGAACTAACCTCGTAGTATATGAAAAAATTTCCCTTGGCCTTTGGTTTTCATCCTACTTGGGCATATTGGATCGCTTCCCTTATACCTCAACTGCTTTTTTCTATATCCTAGTCAATGACTCTTCTTCATCCACATTCATGCCTACCAAGGGAATCTGTTAAGGGGACCCCCTATAACCTTTCCTTTTCATAATCATGGTTGAAATTATAAGATGTCATATCTTTGTGACTATTCATTCAAGACAACTCTGAGGCCTCTCTCTACATCATCTAGATCCCCTTATGTTCCATAATCAATTCGTAGACAATACCATGGTGATGGAAGTCCTTAAAGCTTGAGAAACTAAAACTATAAAATAAGTGCTCAATGAATTCATGGAGGCTTCAAGAACCACGATCAATGAAAGTAAATCATAGATCTTCTTTTTCAACACCCCTCTTCGTATAAAACTAAATGTAGCTTGAATTCTTGTGTAACACCCTCCTCCCACACTTACCCAAGTTCATCAGTCCACCGGGGTAAATATGTGACAAGGATTTTCTATGATATGACTCAACCTCCTAAGTACAATTAAGGAAGTGAATCGACAAACCAAAATTTCACTGACTTCCTTGAGGTGTTGCATGACCCCTAAGGGCTAAACCACCCTTCCAGGTGCCCAAGCCTTGAGTTAAATTTCTTTTTTATTGACCTGGACTCCCAGATGCAAGCATAACACTGCCTAAACTCAATTGTAACCCTCCAGTTGCATGGATGACCCTTCCTCCCAGCGGCTGTAGTCTTTTTCTCCCAGTTTTGTGCCTGCAACCGCAAGATCTGAGCCACTTTTTCAGGGCTAGTCTCTAGACCACTGCCCAAAACTTGATGAGACTTTACATAAAAATATATGACACAGATACAAAGCCTTTAACACAAAAATTAGACAAGAACTTGACCTAACAAGGCCTAACCATGATAGTCATTTTGTCAAACACATTGAGAATAGGTAATCTATAGGTCATAAACGCATATCTGAACATAGGGGTTTGATACTTATCTGAAAATCATCAAGAAGGTATAATTCCCTCTCATACTAGCTGCCATAAAATTTATTAGGTAATGCATTCAGTAACCATTAATTTACCAATCAAAGCATGATGAGAGTCATAACTAAAATCTGTCATGTAACCATGCCTATAACTAGCATATAACCAGAATAATAACATTGATATAACAACCATCAAAGCCCAAGCACATTTACTCATAAAATACAAGAGTAAGAGAGCTCTTATTAACATATGTAGAATCCAACCAAGTCAAGGACTTCCACGTACCACTTGACCATAGATTGAGTTGAACCAAATCTCTCTTTCAGCCAATCACCCCTGCACTGTATTCCAAGCATGAATGTGGGATCTCATGGGATAACCAAAACAAAACAAAACCAGGGTTTATAGAGGCAAAACCACCTCAACCCTCAATCAATGGTTCCACACAGTCGGACATCACTAACCATAACCAAATAGATATTTACCCAAGTTGTCTAAGGGTCCAGATCATTTGTTCCAACGTGGCTTCAGGACTAGTAACTCAACCCACAGTTGTCGCAGGGCCCTAGAGTGTTTTTCCAACCAAGGATCCAGGACTAGTAACTCAACCCACCAAGGGCTCCAGAGCATTTATCCAACCAAGACTTCCAGGACTAGTAACTCAACCCAAGTTGTTCCAGGGATACCATAATGTTTGTCCAACCAAGGCTCCAGGAACTAATACTCAACCCACAACCATAAGGAACATGAACGCCAACCATAAAATAAAAGGGAAAACCCACAACACCATGGTTATCTAGGAAATGGAAAGGCTAGGAAAAACCACCATCAATCTAGGCAATCCTCCATGCAATTGACATATCATAACCAAATAACCACATGCATACACTATGCATGCCAAAACTAGCCAGGAAACAATACATACAACTCAAAACCTGCAAAGAAATCTAGCTTTAACTGTTGATCTTGTTGTCCCCTTGCACTTTCCTACTTTCCTTTTCCTTCTTTCTCCAAATCCAATGTGCTCTAAGAATGCCCCAAGCTTTCTCTAAGTGTACAAGAGAGAGAGAGAGAGAGAGAGAGAGAGAGAGAGAGAGAGAGAGAGCTCCAAGCTTAAACTAACAAAAGGTTGCGAATTGATCCTCATAAGCCTTTTTATCATTGAGGCCTCTATTTCTTCATTTTCCTCTATTTTTCCTTCATTTTTCCTCACATGCAATTATGTGACCTTTCACCTCCCCTTTCTCCTATTTTCCATTATTTTCATAAATAAATGTCAATTAATGCCTCTTTGCCTTTGCCAATTTGGTCAAATGAATGTATTGTGTGAGTTGAATCAATGATTTGGTCAAATGAATGTATTGTGTGAGTTGGACATAATCCAATTAAATATATTGTGACATCGTAGTGGAACCTTCTCTTGCCGAAAGTTGAAGAATCCTTGTGACCATGAACCTGCATGTCTGAGTAATTGTCATTTTCAGCAGTAATTCTCACTAGAGACCTGTCTGCTTAAACTAGTTGATAGACAATGCAGTTTTAAGGGTGAGCATGAAGTTGTGAATGTTAGTATGATTGAAAATGTGGGTATGCCACTTGGTGTATTATGGGATTTTATTCTCTGCATACATAAATATGTTGGATTGTGTGTAGCTTGGATATAGGCATTGTGGAAAAAGTGGTTAGAATATCAATTCCTCTTATTTTCAGAGCTTGGAGGAAGACATGAAATGTGCTGAAGAATGGTACTATTGATAACATTGTTTTCTTCTCTTTGAATTTGAGAGGAATCTTCAACCAGTGATGGGATTATCCTTCTCTTCAATGTATTTCCCTCTTATCATTGGGAACAATTAATTTTGAAACTCCCTGCTTTTACTAGTACATTTTTTGGTCTTTGTTGACTTCAATTATTTGAAAAATGGTGAAAATTCAAGGTTTATTAGAGTTACTAAACACTCTAATCCTATCTTCTATGGACAACACAGTTAAAATCAACAAATATACTTTGTTTGATATTAGAAATTGTCTACAAAATGCATATGAGAATATTGAACTTTTGCAGCTTGAGACAAAGCTACAAAAACGTAAGCATCATTCTGAATTCTTTTCTGTTCAGAATAATCCACTACTCTAGATTGAGACAGACTCCCATCAGTAGTCAGAATATAAAGTTGAGGTTGATTCACATTCAGTCCCTAGTGAAGGAGTAGATTTGCATGCAAAAGAAGAAATTCAGCTTGCACTTCCTAAGCTGATTATTAGACCTTGGGTAGAGCTTGTCAGCAACAAGAAAATAACATGTATTGGATATGATAAGGAGGAATCCTTTCATACTATAGACTACCCAAAGTCAATCAAATTTCAAAGTGTAGGGTCTTTTCATGGTAGTTCATCTTCACTTGTTTTAGATTATGCTCCTCTTCCACAACAACCACAAAATATCAGATGCCAACATTGTGACAAAGTTGTCCATGTGAAGGTTCACTATTTTGATCTTCACCCGAGCAAGCATTGTGGTCAATGTACTCATTATTCACACACATGCTTCAAAAACAAACCTCCTACAAGAACAAATATTCACCTTGGATGGATCACTTCTTGGCAATGGGCTTCAACAACCAAGAAGATATTTGAGTCATATGTTAGAATTTCCTCTAGGGTATTGAAAAGTCTTGCAGTTCAGTTCTCTTCATCTTCTCACCTTGTATCTGATAGGGGGGGGGGAAGTATGGTCATCTACAAGTTTCAAAGATAAATCAAGAAATCCTGAGCCACAACCTAAACTTGCGACCTGAGCCCTACTGCATAGCTTATAGCCAAAGACAACTGTACCCAAATTCTGAGTTGTAGACAAAGACATAGAAGCTCCTAAGCATGCCTTTGGTTGATGGTCTTCCTTAAACCACCACAAGCTGCAGACCTCCCTTTCGAGGTTGAAGGTCTCCCTCTCCAAAGCATTAAGGAGCACTTCCTCTAGTAGAAGACTTCAACTTCTTGCCATATTTGGAAGAGTTCCGGGAATCACACTAAGCATTACTTTGGTTGGTGGCCTTCCTTAAACCACCACAGGTTGTAGACCTCCCTTTTTCCAGGTTGAAGGTCTCACCCTTCAAAGCATTAGGGAGTCACTTCCTCTGGTAGAAGATTTCAAATTCTTTCCAGATTTGGAAGAGTTATGGGAACTACACTAATTGTTCCAGTGTTGGTGGTCATTGTTAAACCACCGTCGATTGAGAGCTCAAGTTCTCCCACCTTATTACGTCATCTCAGAGAGAAAATTCAACCTATTGTTGTCATGCATGATTGTATTTTGTATTATAGCTCTCTTCTTGGACTCGTATATACCCCTATGGATTATGGGGGGGGTTGTTGGACACCTAATTCGCTAAGGGTTAAGGTGTGGAAGTTCAACAATAAAAGGGAGTCCAAGAGACCTTGGAAGATGAATCAAAGAGTCACAAGAGTGTATTATAAATGTATATATCTATTAATAGAAATATGATTCATGTTTTATCTTTCACATCCCATCTTTGCCATGGTTGTGTTTAACAAATTTAATTATTTTGTGCCTATTTTGGAGTAGGTATTCATATAATTTAATTATCAATACTTATTATGTTGATGGTAGGGATTTAAACTATGCGTGATATTTTAGAATATATATCGTAGTAGTCACGAATCAAAGTTTTAAACTTATCTCAAAAATAGTTATGCCCTTTTTGCTATTTTAATTAAATTAATTAATAAAAAAATGTCGAACATGCATTATGGTTTTTTGGAATGGTATTGGCCTATGATATTATAACAAATATTATTTGCAAATTAATGGATTTTTGGAATGTTATTAGCTTAAGATATGAAAATCTTATTTATAATTAAAATTTCCACATAAAACAATAAACATAAACATATATATATATAATATAATATAATATAATAATATATATATATATATATATATATATAATATATAAAGACTACAAAAACATTGGTCAGTTATTATATAAAATAACTTAAAAAATAAAAAAAAAAATGACAACTACATAATCACCAAAAATTGGTGTATGAGACCCCCTTGTTTGTGGGACAAGGAACCCACCTCTTGACTACTAAATCTAGAAGGCATACATACTCTACCCCCATTTGGTTTTGAACATGTGACCTATTAGGAGGAAACACATGATATTAACCATTAGGCCCACTCAAGTTATATGCCCATGCTCAACTTGGAGTTGATACGTGTTCCTATTCATATACAAATAAAATATTCTCTTAATATAAAAGAAATGTCTGCTATGATAAAAAAGAAAAAATAATATGTAATGCATGTTTAATTAGTTGTCCATATGACCTAATATAATAAAATATCCAATGTGGGTTATCACACAATATTTTAATATGAATTAATATTGACATATACTTAAAAACATATTAATAAAAAAAACATTTTAATATGTGTTGATAGAATGGATCAGTGCACATGTCATGTAAAATATTTTATATATTGTTTTAAAAAATTATGTATATATCATATAAAGTTATTGAAAAAATAAGTTTTATTGGTTAAAACATTTGAAGTGGTCTCATTATAGTTTAATCCTTTTTTAGGTATACCATTTTATGTCTAAATCCAAGATATATTTTTTGGGCTTATAAGTTTAAGTAATGTAATCTCTATAACATTCAAAAATACAATTTAAACAATGAAAAATTACACATCGTTTTTTCACTCTAAAACAAGTTTGCATCTGTAGAAAATTGATTTCTCTCGGCTCACGTTAGATCTGTGCTAGTAAATATAATATAATTGACTACCATTTACAAGAAACATTGACATTCGATGGAGAAACCATATCCATCCATTTCCCATTAGATAATTAACGAATTTTGGCTAGACCAGCATAGATCCATTTTAAGTACGAATCTAACATGAGCCAAGAGGGATCAATTTCTCATGTGCAAGCTTTTTTAGAGTGCAAAATATAATGTGTTATTTTTCATTGTTTAAATTGTATTTTTGAATGCTAAATAGAATATATATAGGACCAAATAATTTTTTTAACTATACTTATTATTATTATTATTATTTCCCTATCTATAGATATATGTGAAATTGATATCAACATAAATTAGTTAACATAAATATTCAAATAGTTTATTTAAATCTCTTGTTAAAATATTTTTGAAAAGTATAAGATTTAGACAGCTAATTCACACATTTTTTTAAGCCGACATTATTTTTCTATTTAGAACATAATTTTTGTTTTTTTGTTTTTATTTTAAAGGGGCAGGGATGGACGGACAAACTTACACATCCCCTCATACTGGGCTATAGAATAACCCACTTGGCTGAAAAATTCGTCACTTTAATAATGAGATTTTGTAATTTTTAATTAAATTTAAAAAAATTATAGATGGTTAGTTAGATATTTAATACTATGGATTAAGAACGAGATTAGAACATGGAAAATTTTGAAATAAATAAATTTTTAAATTCGTTTTCGGTAATTAGATTATTTATCGAATATTATGCAGCGCACAAAGACTTTTTTCCCAATCAAAGAATGATTCCTTTCATTTCTTTCCTTATTCATTCAAATAATTATTTCCTTATTCATTCAAATAAGTGAAATGTCTGTTGACAATCAAATAAAAGCAATTTCATATT
The DNA here is from genome assembly GCA_000404065.3 of Pinus taeda. Classification (NCBI taxonomy): domain Eukaryota; kingdom Viridiplantae; phylum Streptophyta; class Pinopsida; order Pinales; family Pinaceae; genus Pinus; species Pinus taeda. The sequence continues at coordinate 16,760 of APFE031236065.1, read as the reverse complement.
ACAATTTCCAACATCAAAACTTGTCATTTAAAACATCCGTCAATAACCCACCAATTAAGGTGAAGGGTTTTTTTTTAATTAAATAAAAATAATTTACAAGATAGAAGGTATTTTATATTTTTTATATGGTGACATGGAGTCTAAACATGAATCAGTTTTGCAACAGGGAGAGTAAGGAGCCATTCCTTCATGTAACCTCTAATTTCGCTTCTCTAAAAATCACTGAATAGAAAATTTTGGAGTTGTTGGAAGTGCCACTGCAACAACAATTTCAAACTGCTGTCAAATTTACATTTTCCATTAATTGGAAAACATTCGTAATTAGATTGGATTTTACTATTTAGTTACATTTCATCTTATCGCTTTTTATCGTTAGAGTAATTTGGGTTCTGCTGCCACTCGCTATAGGTGATGAGGAGGGAGCGATGGGAGTTGAAGGCGTAGAGGGCATTGATGCAGAAGATGAAGAAGTCCCATTTATTCTACTAGCCTTTACCATTATGACCTTTGCCTGCAAGGCCACTGCAACACAAAAAATATCTCAATGCAAATTACCAAAAAAATATGTGCAAATTTGATATTGCAAGGACTCCAATGAAATATAATAAAATCCACAAGATAAACATAAAATCCTTCTGCAAGACTGCTACACTACCTTATCTGTTGGTACATTATAAACGATTACTTTCCCTGCATATAAAATTGTGAGAAGTGAGGAAGGGGACTACACATTTATCTCATTTGGCTCTGCATAATAAACTTGTAACAACCGTGGTGAAAATTCCATGTAAAAATATATAAATACCACGGATGATGGGACACGTATTCCAAGTTGAATGCTAGGCAAGACATCCTAGGGGGTGTTCATTTGGTTGTTTATGGTTAAGGAAATTGGCAAAGGCAATGGCTAAGGCATTAAAGAGGCAAAAAAATATTTTGGCACATTTATTTATGAAAATAATGGAAATTAGGAGAAAAAGAAGGTGAAAGGTCGCATTTTGCATGTGAGGAGGAAATTGAAGGAAAATAATAGAAAATGAAGAAAACAGAGGCCTCATTAATAAAAAGCTTATGAGGATTAGTGGGCAAGGCTTGATTAGGTCAGTTTTGGAGCTCTCTCATTATTCTCTCTCTCTCTCTCTCATACTCTTGGTTACTTAGAGTTTTCTTGGAGCACTCTTAGAGAGTGTGGCATACTTGGATTCTTGGAGCAAGAAGGCAAAGGAAGAGCAGGAAAGCGTAAGAAGGCATCGACATCAACAACTATATCATATTTTCTTGCAGGTACCGAGTTGCATGTATGATTTCTTCACTAGTTTTGGATTGCATGACACATGCATGTGGTTTCTTGGTTATGATCTATCATTGGCATGGAGGATGGTTGGGATTGACAGTGGATTGCTTAGCCTTGCCATTTCCTGGATAGCCATGGTGATTGTGGGTTTACTTTCATTGCTTTATTTTGGTTGGTTCTCATTTCTCTATAACTTAGGTTGAGTTACTAGCCTTGGAAGCCCTGGTTGAACAAACGCTCTAGAAGCCCTGTAACAACTTGGGTTGAGTTACTAGTCCTGGAAGCCTTGGTTAGACAAATTCTCTGGAAGCCATTGGCTTGTTGAGTTATTAGTCCTGGAAGCCTTGGTTGGAAAAATGCTCTGGAAGCCCTGTATAAGATATGGGTTGAGTTACTAGTTTTGGAAGCCTTAGTTGGACAAACACTTTGGAAGCCCTGGAAGGCTTGGATGGAGACCAATCTGATGATGGTCTTTGGTGATGTCCGACTGTGAGGTGGAATCACTATTTCATGGGTTGAGGTGGGTGGCCTCTGGAAGCCCTGCATGAGTTTTGATTGATGTGTTCTATGAGATCCCACATTCATGCTTAGAATATGGCACGGGGGTGATTGGTTGAAGAGAGACTTGGCTCAACCAATCTATGGTCGGGTGGAACGTGGTAGTCCCATCTCCGGTTGGTTCATTGCATTTATTAATGAAAAAAAATTCATTCCCTTGATTTTCATGTGAAAATGTACTGATGTATATATGGATTTTGATGGTTGATATGTTTATTGTATTTCTGTTCCTATTGTTTTTTTTTTATATGCACATTTACCCCGGAGGTTGTTACAGAGTGACATCAGAGCATGGTTCAAACACTTGGACTGGATGGGCTCTATCATAGGTAAAATGAAGAATAAAGGTTAAATTTTAGAGCTTTATGTCATATATGTTATAAATTTTCTTCTGTGGAATATTAGAAGTCTAAAATTTGTCCATACTGAAGGTAAATACCATTGATAATGTGGTAAAAAATTTAGATATTGGTTCACAATACTTTAGGAATTATGATCTAAGGAAGATGACCTTCCTTAATGCACCTTTAAACATGTCACGTTGGAGTTTTTGCAATAAATTTTCTTCTGTAGGCTTTCAGAAGCTGAAAAATCGTCCACATTGAGGGGAAATACCAATGATTATGTGGTATAAATTTCAGATATTGGGTCACAATATTTTAGGAGATATGAGCAGAGGGAGTCGAGCCTTCTGAATGCTCCTAAAATTATGTCTCAAACAGGTCACACTGACATTTTTGTTATAACTTTTACTCTGTGCACTCTCAGGAGTTGAAAGTTTTTCCACAATGAGAGGAAATTCCACTTATATTTTGATAAAAAATTTAGACATTTATTTGCTATATTTTAGGAGATATGACCTGTGGAAATCGAGCTTTCTGGATACTCCTAGAATTGTGCACCAAATATGATTTTGTTGGTATTTTGTTATAAATTTTCATCTATGAAATCTTAGAAGTTGTAACTTGAACCATTGTGAGGGATAATACCACTGATCATATGGTTCAGTTTTCATAACTTGTACTACTACATTTTAGGATATATGCATTGAATCATTCGCTATATTAGTTTGCATGCAAAGTGTTTGATGAAATGCTTAAATGGTTCAATGATTAATTGCATATAAATTGTTTGATAAAATGCCCCAATGAGTATGTAGTTTGTGGTTGGGGATAATATTGATGTGTAATAGTATTCTTATAGTTGATATATTCTTACTTGCATGCAAATAGTTTTCTACATTAGTTTTCATGTAAAGTGTTTGAAGAAATGCTTACATGCAAATGTAATAGTATAGTAGTGCTTGAATAAAATGTAAAAATATGGTAATTGTTTGAAGAAAATGTTATTTTTTGGATGGGATAGTATTGTAGTATGATAATATGGATGTAACTGATCTATGTATATTTGCATGCAAATAATTTTAAGAGTTACATGTAGGGAATTTGAAAGGTTCCATGCAAGGAATTTGAAAAGTTGCATGTAAGGAAATGGAAGAGTGGCATACTTTTAGTTATTATGTTACAATTGGAATAAGTGAAATGTTTTTGACATAGTCTCATCCAAATGTATGAGAAATAAAAATTAGTTTCTTTTCAAGTGTGGTTAAATTTAGTAGAGCTTTGGAGATCCCATTTCCATAATTGGACATTGGAGATTGGGCCATTACAATAGCTTCCTCCTTCTACCTTAGTGTGGACCATGGATAGTAAGGGGTATGCTTATAGGTTATTAGTATTGGTGAATGCTAATTTCAAATTAATAGACACAATGTCTTGATTTTTGGAACATGTGACTGACTGTATATGAATTATATGTCGCTTACATGTTGATTTCATGATACCTACTTACATCCTTGTATGTTAGGTTACATTTTTGAATATTTTGATTACATGTATCAGTCTTGTAGGTTGATTACAAGAATTGATCACTTATGTTCGACTACATGCGGTTATGTGTATTGGTAGTTGGTTTGGAATTTTTTATGCATATTGTTGGTTGCATATGGCAATGTGTACAATGGAGTAATGGTTATTATTATGCGTGCATGGTCTTGGTTATGATTATGCCTGTATAGTAGGTAAAACATGCCTTGTAAAGTCATGGTATGCAATTTAGGTCATCATGATGCTATTGGTTGTTATGATGCTAATGTGTTGGCTGAGATAGAGCAGAAGATGCAGATTATCATAATGAGGTTGCAACATTGGACTTTGGGGTAAGAGCAGATCGTCATACATGTATTGTATGTTCGACATGCAGGTATGTAAGTTAAGAATTTTTATATGCATTAGGTTTATATACATTAGGTTTATGTACATGTATTTGATGTCACGGTTACATTCATGATAGATGTTAGATGATTAGTGTGGTTATATGCACATGTGTCAGATAGTCAAGAATGATAGTAACATGTAGTTGTATGCATTTCTATTGTTGTTTTGTATTAGATAACCCAATGATTATGCTATATGTTGTTGATGAGTATGTTATAGTTAACTTGTTGCTTGTTATATGACAGTTAGCTTAACGATTCGGTTTTATGTTGTTGATGAACATGATATATAAATTATTGTTGCTATATGCTATTAACTTGATGATTAGGGTTACTTCATTGAGATATTGATGTTACAATTTGGATTGGTCATATGTGTGATGGTTATGTTCATTGCATTGAAGATATTGATGTTATATGTATTGTGCTAACCTGGTTTGACCTATGTAGATGGTTATGGTTGTGATACTCAGGTATGAGCTGAAATATTTGTGATATGGTGTCATACTAATCTATATTGATCATACATATGTGATTAGTATGCATGAACCGCAAATGATTATGAGCTTGTAATATGAACATGTTAGTTAGTTATTGTTATGTATATCATGATTTATGTTGACATGTTGTAAAGTTATATCTCACTAACTAGATTGATTATGCAGCCAAGATAGCCTCCCCTGAGATACATTAAGGTATCAGTTTCTTATGTCATATATTTGGTGTTTGAATGTTGATTATGTCATCTAGTTGATTTATTTAACATGGTATGAATGTTTGATGAATTGCATAATATGAGTATGTGTTCAAATGATCTTGTTTTAAGATGTTTGTACTAAATATATGTGTTGAGACAGTTGATATGTACTTGAACATAGTAGGTGATAGTTGAAATATTATGACTGATTACTATGAGTTGACTATGGATTATGACATTATTGTTTGTAAAAGTTGATTTCAAATTGATAAATATGATTGTATTGATATTTGGAACATGTGTTTGACATGTGTGAGCATGATGCAAGGAGTTGCATGGCAAGAGAGGTTGCCATTAAATCTTGAAGAAGGCTTAGGTTGAGCTTTCCCTTAGATGCATTAGGAACCATGGGGATTGAGTGATGGTGTTTGTTGTTAGTCTCGTGCTTTTGGTCTTTTATGAATTGTTGAGCTTGATTTGCAGCTTTGTTTATGTCTAGTGTATGGCCATACCACTTTGTTTACAAAGTCATGTTGCTTGATTTTTACGATCTTCTTCTTGTTTGTTTCTTGTCTTTCTTTTTATGTTTTGAGTCTTTGAAATTGGTTGGGAAAGAGGAAAGTTAATGTAGCTTGAGGAGAGATATGTGGTACCCAACAAGTGATGTAAGACTCAGATGAAGCTCTGTACATGAGTGAACGCAACGGAAGGTAAGGCTAGGACAGTTAGTTGGACTGGCTCGGTCCATTGTGGTAAATGGACGGTATCAGTATAGTTATGAGAAAGGTAACATGAAAAGGTAAAGTAAATGGATTTGAGGTGTTAGATGCCTTGGCTATGTTGGGAATTATTATTCTCAATATCGTGCATGTTGTGCATGAATAAAGGAAGTTATCTTAACCTTGACCTTGATATGTAGTAATTATTTTATGATCATGATTATGTTGATGTTTATATATGTATACATGTATGTATGTATGTCATATTTGACAGGGTGATCATGAATCATGATTATTTTATGTTAATGTTTATACGTACATATGAATCTATGTATTACGTTGGATGACGAGATCATTATTATTTTATGGTGTATGTATGTGTACATGTATCTATGTTACTTTCTAACAAGGTTGTCAGGGATCATTCTTGTGAAGGAATAATTACTTACGCAACTGAATGGTATGAAGAGGTTCTTGGTTCATGATGAATCAAGTGGGAAGAGTAGTCATGGCAAATATACACTGTCAATATCATGTGGTTATGAGTTGATATTATGTGATTATATTATGTCTATGTTATGGATAGGTTATACCAAGGGATACATCGACAAAGTGAAAGCAGTGTGGTATGCGACATGCTAGGATAAGCATGAATAAGACACTAGAAGCAAGTTTTCTTGATAAGGACAATGTGGTTTTGGATGTGTGGTGTTATTGTTGTGCATATGTTGTACATGTTGCATCTATGATGCGCGCACTTGCGGTGTTGTGTATACATAGCATGTGTACATGTTCTTTATGCAATTCTATGTACAGGATGGTACAAATAACATTGTGCGAATATTGCATATAGGGTGTTGTATATATATTGTATTGTCTTCATGATGTATATGCGGTGTGTGTGCATATGGTGCTCTGCGAATGTTGGATATGCAGTGTTTTGTACGGATGATGCTATGTACATGTTGGATATGCAGTGATATGTACATGTGGTGTTGCGTGCATGTTGTACATATGGTGCTATGTACATATGGTGTTGTCTGCATGATTGTACAAGTGGTGCTGTGAGCATGTGGTATTGTGTACATGTTGTACATAAGGTGCTATGAGCATGCAATGATGTGTACATATAATGCATGTGATGCTATGTACATATAGTGTCGCATACACATCGTGCATGTGGTACTGTGTACATTTGATATTGTGTACATGTTGTACAATGGTGCAGTGTACATGTGGCGTTGTGTACAAATTGCGCAGGTGGCGCTGTGTACATGTGATGTTGTGAACATGTTGTGTAGGTGGTGCAATGTATAGGTGGTACTGTGTACATGTTGTACATACCGTACTGTTGTACGTGTGGTATTCTGTGCATGTTGTTGATGTTGTGTTATTGCCATAAGGTATTATGTATGTGCATCATGTAATCATGGTATTGCGTCGTGCATACTCGTTGTGTTGTACTCTGTGTAGGTACATGTATTGGGTGGTATTTCACATCATGTATATATGGATGCACTGTGTTGTACACTGGCTGTAGGTGTATGAGTTGTATGTTAGGTGTAGGTGCATGTATTGCATGGTGTTGTGTGTCAGGTGTGGTTGTATGTGTGTGATCCACACACTGTGTCTATGCACATGGTTGAGGAGAAGGCACTGGGTTTTTGTCGGGTGTAGAAATAGAGCCAGAGTGCATATGGAATAAAGACGAAGGTAGAAGCTAAGGATTGATGAAAGGAGAAGTATCAACATTTTATTTCAGTTTTATTATGCTTGTGATTTATGACTATGGTATATGATGATTATATTTGATCTATGATATTGGTTGATTTATGATTTTGATCTATGATGCTTTTGTTTGAGCTAACCTAATGTGATATCTTTATATATGTTGATTTTGTCAAATATGCTAGTTTGACTTGTTGTGACAGGAAGCAAATAGGATTGCAAATGTACCTTATTAACGAACTACCAATGAGGTATGATGTGAATCTATTTCATTTTATTTTAAATATAATGGAAGTTATTTGCTTGGCACATGAATGCATGAACATGCCCAGTTGGGTGGTTGAAATCGACTACAAGGATTAGCAACAAAAACGAAATAAATTGGAACATGCAACAGTGTGCTGGTAAAGCACTTCAGGAGCAAGGCCATTGTGGGACACTGGTACCCAATAGTGTCCATTGATTGCCATGAGCATGTTATGACCAATATGGTAGTTTTAAGGCAGGTATATGCCTTGGTATTTGAATCTTCTGATGCGAGGAAGCCTTGCCAAGGGATGGACTGCCCGGGATGGGGGTGCCAGCGGAACTTGGAAGGTGATTGACTACACGAAAGAGGTGATCAGATTCCCGAGGGACTGTGTAGCAGAGAAGGGAAGGTCACAGATGGATTTGTTTTGGTCATTAGCATTGTTAGATGGAATCAGATGCACATTGGGAGTGCACCTTGGAACAATGAGCCAGTAATTATTCATTGAGAGGACAAGTGGCGTGGGATTATAGCATTGGACATTAGATGCGGATTTGACCTTATAGTGGATTCTGGACTTCCTGGGAAGGAGGTGAATCTTGGTATTACTTTGAGGGTGGAGATGTGAGCCTCTGGATTCCCTTGTTGATTGATACAAGCATCGTATCCTTTATTTGTTGGTTAAACAAATGTGTATATGTGTATATGATTGTAAATACCGTAATGAGCTGTGTTATAAAGCTCCAATATGCGGTATGGTTTTTATCTGGTCATGTTGTCATGAGGTTTTGATTTTGAGCAGCTTTTTCATTGTAAATACTGCAATGAGCTGTGTTATAAAGCTCCATGGGCAATGTTTTTTTTTTCAACAGTCATGTTGGTTATAGGTGTCATTGAACACTGAGGACGGTGTTACCCCAAGGGGGAGGGTTCTGTAACGGCCTTGGTGAAAATTCCATGTAAAAATATATAAATACCACGAATGATGGGACACGTATTCCAAGCTGAATGCTAGGCAAGAAATCCTAGGGGGTGTTCATTTGGTTGTTTATGGTTAAGGAAATTGGCAAAGGAAATGGCTAAGGAATTAAAGAGGCAAAAAGGTATTTTGGAATATTTATTTATGAAAATAATGGAAATTAGAATAAAAGGAAGGTGAAAGGTCACATTTTGCAGGTGAGGAGGAAATTGAAGGAAAATAATGGAAAATGAAGAAAATAGAGGCCTCATTAATAAAAAGGCTTATGAGGATCAGTGGGCAAGGTTTGATTAGTTCAGTTTTGGAGCTCTATCATTATTCTCTCTCTCTCTCATACTCTTGGTTACTTAGAGTTTTCTTGGAGCACTAATGGAGGGTGTGGCATACTTGGATTCTTGGAGCAAGAAGCAAGAAGGCATCAACATCAGCAACTACATCAGATTTTCTTGCAGGTATCGAGTTGCATGTATGATTTCTTCACTAGTTTTGGCATGCATGGCACATGCATATGGTTTATTGGTTATGATCTGTCATTGGCATGGAGGATGGCCAGGATTGACAGTGGATTGCCTAGCCTTTCCATTTCCTGGATAGCCATGGTGATTGTGGGTTTACTTTCATTGCTTTGTTTTGGTTGGTTCTCATTTTTCCATAGCTTGGGTTGAGTTACTAGTCATGGAAGCCCTGGTTGAACAACCGCTCTAGAAAACCTATAACAACTTGGGTTGAGTTACTAGTTCTGGAAGCCTTGGTTGGACAAACACTCTAGAAGCCCTTGGCAGGTTGAG
>APFE031236063.1:77042-104032 GCA_000404065.3 Pinus taeda | reverse complement strand
TACATTCAACCATGGGATTATAAACCAAATCATGACTCGAAGAGCCATAAAAATCAACATCTAAATCAAAGAGTAATTTACCAAGAGCATTTCTTTTTTAATGTTAAAAGTATAGTTCTTTTGAGATCTTAGCCTAAGACAACTTAATGTATTTTCAATAAAGCACTAAAATTGCAATATTTTTTAACTATGGTTTATAAAATCATCATTGAGTGCACCAAATCATGAAAACTTTAAGTGTGTGTGTGTGTGTAAAGGAATTAGCAACTAGATGAGTCTTGTACTCGCATGAGATGGGGTTGATTCCAACCACTACCACTATAACCTTTAAGTGAACATCATCAGCCTGAACACATAGCCCATAAGTAAAACTCAAGGGGTTTGAACTTAGAACCTCTTCAAAAATAATACTTCATCTTCACAGTGATCATCAATTGAGCTACCCCTAGGGAGCTCTTTGTAGGAATTGAAATTGAGTGAAAAGGGTAACAATCATTCCTCCCAACCACTTGAGATAAACCCAATTTTAATTTTTTAATTAAAAGTATGGTTTTTTTAAACAAATTAAATAATAATAAAATGCATTTTCTAAAGAAAGATAATTTTTTTAAATCAATAAAGATTGATTAAAACAAATAAATTAATGCAATTTTTTTAACATGAATGAGAATTTGAGAATCTGTAATTTCAAAAGATTAGATATCAAGATTACACCAAATACAACTATTTCATAAATGTCACAACAAGTTAGTTTCAACATGTCTCTGGAGACTTGAACACACACAACAAGGGAAACAAATTATTCACTAAAGCACTTGAGCCAAGATCATTTGACATATTATTTAAAAAAAAAAAATTGTGCTAAAAAGCTAAAATTAAGATAAGATATTAAAAAAATACAATAATTAAAATATATATATATATATATAAACCATAGAAAACCTAAAATTATAAAAATATACATGTATTCTTGAAAAAAAGAATTTTTCAAACGATACATATTATTATTATTATCCAATTTTAAGGTCTTGGCCAATCTAGACACCAAATTGGTGTATGAGACCCCCTTGTTTGTGGAACAAGAGACCCACCTACACGCACCACACCAAATTGGTGTATGAGGCCCCCTTGTTTGTGGGACAAGAGACCCACACAGCAAATTGGAGTATGAGACCCCCTTGTTTGTGGAATAAGAGACCAACACATCAAATTGGTGTATGAGACCCCTTTATTTGTGGAACAAGAGACCCACCTACTCGCAACGCACCAAATTGGTGTATGAGGCCTCCTTGTTTGTGGGACAAGACATCCACCTACGCGCAACAATTTGACTACTAAGTCTACGAAGGCATACATACTCTACCCCCCTTTGGTTTTAAACCTGTAACATCTTAGGAGAAAACACATGCTCTTAACCATTAGGTCAACTCACGTTGTATTAAAATTTTAAAATTAATGATAAAATTTTAAAATTAAAATTTTATCAAATATATTTTACACACATATAATAAAATAAAAATTTGAATTCAATTTAAAATAATAATAATAAATCAATTAAAAAAAGGAAAAAAAAGTAGGGTTTGAGTGTGAGGGACATGCTCGGCATCGCCCATGTCTTTCCATGCAAGCTGTATCGCCAAATCACACCCCATTTAATATTTTAAATAAATAAAATAAATAATATATATATATATAGTATATAATATATATAATATATATATATAGTATAAAATTTACTTGAATTTTTTAATTATTTGATTTTGTTTTTTAAAATGTTTATTAATTTTAATTTTATTATTTATTATGTTACTTGAAGGTTGTTGTTTTTTTGGTATTTATTTTGCATTTTGAAAGTTTTTTTTTTTTTTGTTTATTTTCTTTAAAAATTACTTATTTTATATTTTTATAATGTTAAGTTGAAATTGTTTTTTTCTTTCTTGTAATTTTTTATTTTTTAGGTAAGTTAAAAAAATCAATTGTTTTTTTAAATTTGATATTTTAATGTTTATATTCCTTTTTTCTTAAAAACATTTTTCAATAATTTTAGAATAAAAAAGAAAGTATTTTGTTTTTAATTTACTTTAAAATTTAAGACTGTTCCATAATATATAATAATTTTTTTTAATGTAAATATACAAAAATAAATAATTAATAATTAAACAAAAATTATGTTTAAATTATAACACTAAAAAATTCAAGCATAGTTTACATTTTTAGCTTTTACATTTACATAATTTATGTTGAGATGCCATCACCACTTTTAAATTTTGTTTTTTATCTTTTGTAGTCATGATATTTTGTCTTTTATGTCATCATTGAAAGATGTTTGAATTTTAAACTTGAAAAAAAAAAGGAGATGTTGCTTCACTACTTTTGCATCTCAATGTGGTTTTTTATGTCTTTCATATCTTGATAGTTGTTTTTCAATATAATGGTTAAAAAAAGTTGGAATTTTAACCCTGAAATGAAAATATAGTGATGCTACATCACCACTTTTCAAAATTAGCTTGAAAACCATGATTTGATGTGATCTCTAGAAAAGCAAGAACTGGGTAAAGTTCTTATTAAGTTGGCAACATTGTTGAATGAAATATTGAATGAGTGAGGTTAGAAAATAATGAAAGGCCCAGTGAATACCACATGGAATGGGATACGTTAGAGGAGAATCCAATATATGAAAAAGTAAACAAAATTGATAACACCCAGATAATGCACTGTGGAATTGCACCAAAATTTATGCAAATAGGGAGGAAGATCTTGCTTACCATTCGATTAAAGGAACAACAAGAAAACCCTAGAGTCTACCATCAACTTCCTTAATGCATGAGGATAAGAGAGGCCCATGCATAGTAATAATATTCAAACCTTCAATGCCCAACACCATGTGTAAAAAATTGCTTCTTACTGCATTTAACCGCCTCCCATAACTAAAATATTATCTTGTAAATCATAATTGTCCTTTTTGGGAGGATAGTTGAATCGAATGGATATTGGTGGCATCATATATAACCAAAACTAAATATAATTCCTTCTCGTGATATCCACTTAATCTGTGTAGTAACTTTGCTAGGAATTCTTGGTTGATCCAACATCGTCTTGATGGAATGTAACACAATACTCCATGTAGAACCACTATTGTCCATCATTTCCATTTAGGAGGATACATGGCCACATTGTCATCTATTAGTGCTTGGTGGGATGGCTTCCATGCACCCTTCCACTTAGTGCACCTCAATCACCCCATATGGGGGGTTAGTATCTTCCCTGCCAACACTAAATATGCTTGTTTCAAGGTTAAATCAGGCTAGGAATCCCAATTGGGTTTGAGAAATATTTCTCCATCTTGGCATCCAGTATTAGCTAGGTTGTTCGCAAATTTTTTTCCCAAATCTCCTAATATGGGAGGTAATGATGAGGTAATATGTGGGTAATGATGAAGGGAGGCTTTTTGGTGCTTTCTCCAAACCACTTTCTAAATGGCAACAATTGGATACTTTATGAGGGGGAGGTCCCCAAGGTCTAAAAAATTGAAATGGATCTTGGGGGGAGAGGCCCCCAAGATCTGAAAACTTGAATTTCCAGAAGAAAAAGAGGAGAATGCCCAATAAACAAAACCACAAATAAACTTTTTATTAAAACTGATAATAACTGTAAAGGCTACATTGTGGCGGACGATCTGTCCTTTTACAAAATGTGACTTGTTACTTATAGTATTTTTCAGTTACAATACCACGGGTCAATTCCTGGGTGAATGAATACCATGGGTGGATGTCACAATACCACAGGTCAATTCCATGGGTAATGTATACCATGGGTGGATGTCACAATACCATGGGCAATTACCATGGGTGAATGAATACCATGGGTGGATGTCACTTACAATACCATGGGTGGATGCCACTTACAATACCATGGGTAAATTCCATGGTTCGATGAATAATATGGGCGGATGAGTACCATGGGTTGATGCCATTTTCCATTCAAATCAATTGGGGACTACTGGGATGATGCAACAATAGATAAGGTCATTGAATTTCTCCATGAATATCAGGACTTGTTCCTTATGAAGTTTTCATATTTGAAAGGGATAATAGGGGACCTGGGAGTCATGAAGACCACACTGAAACCAAACATGAAGCCGATTAAGCAAAGGCCTTATCACCTCAACCCTAGGTATAAAGAGAAGGTCCGCTTAGAGTTGGATAAAATGTTGGCTACAAGAATTATTGAGTCGGTTTGATTGGGTTAGCCCAATAGTGGTTCAGGAAAAGAAGAAAAAGGATGAAATAAGGATATGCGTAGACCTTAGGAAGTTGAGCGACACCTGTGTGCATGATCCCTTTCTAACTCCATTCATTGATGAAGTGTTGGATAATGTTGGTGGCCAGGAATCATATTCATTCACTAATGGGTTCTCGGGGTACCATCAGATCAAGATTGCACTTGAGGATAGAAGCAAGATGACCTTCATGACTGAATGGGGGCGCTTCATTATATTGTGATGATATTTGGATTGAAGAATGAGCCGACAATCTTTTCACGTGTAGTCATTGCAGCGTTGAAGTATTTCATTCATAAGTTTATGAAGGATGCTACGTTCTGTTGGAATGAAGAGTGTCAGCAAAGCTTAGATGCGTTGAAGGAAAATATGGTCACCACGCTGATCCTAGTCTTCCTGGATTGAAAGAAGGAATTTCATGTGCATGTGGATGCATCATGTATTGCGCTCAAGGCAGTACTAACACAGGCCAGTGAGGGAGAATTGGACCATCCTATAGCGTTTGCAAGTAGGAAGTTGTCTCAGGTTGAGAAGAATTATTCAACGACAGAGCATGAAGGGTTGGCTATGGTGTACGCCCTCCAGAAGTTCAGGCACTATTTGTTAGGTGGACACTTTAAGAGTGTTGAAATACCTTGTAAACAAGCCTGTGTTGGGGGGGGAATATGTAGGTGGTTTTTGTTGTTCCAGGAATATGATTTTGAAGTTATTATGAAGTCAAGATGATTGAATGTGGGTCCAGATCATCTGTCACGCATTGAAATAGGAGAGAAGCCTACCAATTTGGAGGAAGGATTTCCTGTCGTGCAACTCTTTATGGTGCACATTGCGGACAATCACTTTGAAGATATTATACACTTCCTAATGACTGGAATGACTCCACAAGGGTATACTACCCAACAAAAGAAGGAATTGGTGGTGCACGTGGCAGACTTTTCTGTCATTGCGGGCATTTATATAAAATGGGCTCGGATGAAATTTTGTGACGTTATGTACCTGGATTTGAATGGAACAACATCCTTGTTGAAGCTCATGGAAGAGCCATGGGAGGACATTATGTAGGAAAAGCTACAACATAGAAAATTTTACGCACTGGGCTATGGTGGTTGACGCTTCATAAGGATTGTAAGGCTTATTATAAGGCATCTGATGCATGTCAAAGGACAGGCAAGCCATTGTGAAGGGATGAGCTGCCTCTGATTCCGCAAATGTCATTATAGTCGTTTGAAAAGTGGGCAATTGAATTTGTAGGACCAATTCAGCCCCCATCAAAGAAGACGGGTGCACATTACATCATAACCGCGACTGAGTATTTGACCAGATGAGTGGAGGCGCAACCTGTGAAGGACCATACAGGGGCAACAACAACAAAGCATCTTTGAGTATGTACTGACTAGATTTGGTTTCTCGAATATTTTGATGAGGGATTGCAGTACACATTTTCTTAACGAAATGGTCAGCGCATTGACGGAGGAGTTCCAAGTTTATCATCAGAAGAGTATGCCATATTAACAAGCTAATGGGACGGTGGAAGCGTTTAACAAGATATTGGAGAAGGCATTGACGAAGGTCTTCCATGCACAAAGAAATGACTAGGATGTGTGCATACCTGCGGTGTTATGGGCTTACACGAAGACTTGCAAAAAGCTGACTTCACAAACGCCTTTCAGGCTGGTTAATGGTGTAGAAGCTATGGTGCCGATGAAGTACATTGTACTTATTCTGTGCATAGCAACATTCACATGAATGGCGGATCGCAAAGCCCTAGGAGAAAGGCTCTCGTAGCTGACATAGCTGGAAGAAGATAGGTTTTTGGTTGGATTCCATCAACAAGTTCAAAAGGAGCATGAAAAAGCATGGCACAATTGGCACATCAAACTGCGCACCTTCAAGGTAAATGATTTAGTGTTATTATATGATAGTAAGTTTAATAAATTTCTAGGAAATTTTCAGATGCATTGGCTGGGGCCCTATGTCATCAAGGAGATTACCAATGGTGGAGCAGTTCAGTTGGTGAAGTTGAATGGAGAGCCATTTCTAGGGAAGGTAAATGGAAACCAATTGAAGCCATACATCGAGGATCTAGCCAGATGACTATATGGCGGAAGCATAGTGTTAGCGCTCCAGGCAGCTGAAAGGAGGCACTGGACTATAAACTACACTGCCCTGGGTATAGATCTGCATGATTAGGGGACTATGTAGAAGGGAGGAATTTCACAGTATCATGAGAAGCATGAAGGGAGCTGCGCTATTAGAGGAGCGACCACACAGGGTCGCTAGGAGGTGACCGTTACGGTCACTGTTTATAATTTGATAGTGAGAAAACCACTAAATGGAATGGGGGGGGTGGGGGGGGGGGGCGACATTTAAGTCAAAATTTAAGAGCAAGATCTTTGAAAATCTGTCGCCAACCTAGCATTTATGAATAGATTTTGGGGGGAATGATCGGATTCAAATTCAAATTTGACTATAAATTATAGATGGCTACCCATCGAAAAACACTTGCCATTTTGAGAATTGAGGTGTTGAGCTCTCAAGCACGCATGAACCTCGACAGTTTCGGGGCTTTAGTAGTGAGTTCAGTGTTTGAGAAATTACCGAAGGAAACTCAGGAGCTCTTAACTAGCATCATGTCGGCACATGTGGAGATTGCAAGTGTTGGAGAAGCAGTGGTAGTTGAGGGATCTACCCTAGAGGTAGCGAGTGTAGAAGTACCTGCAAAGGTACCCAAATTGCCAAGATCACCCAGGCCGAGGCATACGCCGACTAGAGAGGGTCCAAAACCAAAGAAGGATAAGCAGAAGGTGGCACAGCTGGTGTGCGTGTTGCCTAGAAAACACCCATAGAAAGAAAAGACCACTGTGCAGGAGAAGGGCAAGGTAGTAGACCTAGAACCTGACGACAACATAGAAGAAATCGATATGGGCATGCAAGATGTTGATATAGACATAGAAGAAATTGACATTGAAAGGGTAGACCTTATCTCCATGTTACCAGAATATGTTCCTTCAGGCCGAGGAAAGGTGAAGGTCCCAAAGGACCTCGATGAGAGCAAAATCTCACTTCACACATCGCTGCTACTAGACAAGATCACATTCAAAGGCCTGTGTCTGGCGCACTTCCCCCATTTAAAAGTCAAGGATTGGGACCTGACGGATACTGAGCGGTTTCCCCACTTAGAAACTGATACATTCATGCACCGCATCTTCTATAAAGACTTTGGTGTGACTATGCTGGAGCCGAGACAATAGATAAAAGGGGTGGATAAGGCGAGACTATTGAACTTGCTATGTGTGCCACATTACAACCACACACCTATAACTTTGATAGCGATCAAACAACTGTTATACTTGGTGCACAATGGGAGCCTGTGGTCAGGAGAACCAATACCGATCACCAACATGTTGATCCATAGGATCACTCTTCTCCCACATTTAGGATTGAATCCGACCATGGCATTTGGTGGAAAAATGGGTGAGCACGACCTCGAAAGGTGAAGAGACAAAGGATTAGAACATTTGAAGAACCTTTTGCTGTTGTGGACAGGTTGGTGGAGCATTATGATGAGACTTCTGATGATAGGAAGAAGAAGTCTGACAAGCCGAAAGATAAAAATAAAGATGATGCTTCTAAATCGGATGATAGTTCGAAGACGAAGAAGGTATTGAAGTGTTGGATATGTGCTGGACCACATATGGTGAAGAATTGTCCTTCTAGACTGAAAGTGGCTGCTATAGCACAATCTAATGCAAAAGAGGAAGGTGCTTCTGTGGGGATGATGCAGATACTTGGTGCTGCTGCTACTATAGAGGTGGTCTCTTAGAAGGATCCTGAGAGGAATAAGTTGGAGTATGTTCGGATGAAGGTTGGAGGTGTTGATGTACTCACTATGGTAGATAGTGGGGCTTCTCACAACTTCATGGGTGAAGATACTACGAGAAGGATTGGGTTGAAATATGTACCTATCAAGGCACATATGAAGACAATGAATTCTCCTCCGGATGAAGTTCTTGGTGTGGCTGAACAGGTGGACACAACACTTGGTGAATGGACTGAGAAGGTGGACTTCACTATAGTGCGGATCGATGACTATGAGGCTGTGTTGAGGATGGAATTTATGAAACAATATGATGCTATGATTTTTCCACATTTGAAGAAGCTGTACATTTATGATGGAAGGGAAGATGTACCCATTGGTGTGCCTACCTTTGGTGTGACCAGGCCTGCTTGTAAATTGGCAGTGATGCAAATGGGGGATGAGAAGAGATTGGGTGACATGAGTAAGCGGTTGTCCATGGTTGAGACAAAGCTTACCGAGCAGTCATTGGTCATCAAAACACTTTTAGATAGTATCTTGGATTTGACAAGAAGGCTAGAGGTGGTTGAGGATGAGGATGATGATGAGGAGTTATATGTGAGGCCGAATGTTCGAGAGGAGGACCAGGTCACTTATCTACAAAGGATGGAGATTGAGGATCCTGATAGATGGATTGAGATGATTAGTGAGGGTGAGCCTTCCAGCTCTAACTCCTCCACATCTTCTTAGATGGACAAGAAGATGGGGCTCATTGTTAGCTGCTCATGACAGTGAGTCCTTAAATCAGTTGAGCAAGTATGATGGTGCAGGGATGGCTTGGCATCAAGCATCATGACATGTTGCAGATGAGATGAGGGCTACTTCATGGACCTGAGCATGGTTTATTCTTGAAGAGTTTAGGATGTGGCAAATGTTATGAAGAACAACTGATGGTGATATGGGTTTGTTCACTCTCATGGATTGAGCGTGATGGTTGGATTAGCTACCCAACTAGTTCAGGCATGGGGTTGCGAAGTGTACAGAGGTATGTTGACATTATGTTGGAGTATCATGGCAGCAGTTCACATAGGACACATGATGGAGAGAGGTGTTCTCATGGAACACTTGACAGATTATGGAGACGGGATGTTGGCACATGGTTGAGGTGTGTTAGCACTTGTTGATGGCAGTTATACACATGGTGATGATGACATGATGGAGTTGACACATTGTTGTGGTGGACATGTAGCTTGAGTTGGAGGGACCAGCCTTCCATGGTGGAGAGCAGCATGGGGAGATTGTGACAGGGTGGTTGATGATCATGGACATCTGATATATGACATACTTTGGTATGGATTATCTTGGTAGCAGATGGTTGCTGAGATGAGACATGGTGGAGATGGAGTCCTACATGTGTTGCAGGGATGTTTGCCATATGTGGAGGAGTTGACATCATGGATTGGTGTTGATGTTGTTGAGGACGACAACGACTTTAGGTGGAGGAGGATGTAACGCCTTCTTTGTTGTGCGACGGGCGGGCGCCAGGCGACTGGGCGGGCGGGCGCTGGGCGACTGGCGTGCACGTGACGGGCGGGTGAGTAGCGACGAACCGGCGGGCGCGCAAGGCGGGCGCACGGGCAGCAGCACACGGAAAAGTGATGAACATACGAACTTCATGCGACGAAAGAAGTGCGACTTTACGACACTTAGAAAAATGGTGTGGAACGATGGCGTTCTTATACCCGATGTGCGTGGGCATATCCAAGGGGCTGGCCGACTACTCCATGGCAGATTTGCGCGTGTGTAAGCCACACGTTAGGGGGTCGGCTGGGTAGCCACCACCCTCACCAAACGTGCATATATATTGGCTATGCTTGGCATTCATTTGGATCATTCAACTCATTCGAACATCGTACATCTACGAAGAGGCAAGAAGAGTGCGCAATTTTGAGGAGTAATGTGCATAGCTCATGCGCATGACTTGGGTATTGCGCAGTTTGGATGCTTTTTGATGGTTGGCAAGGTGTGTTGGATGTTGGTTGCAGATTTGTGCAGGGCTTGAGGAGGAGGTCTTGGTGTCTCGGGTGAGCACCCTCCTACCGTGCAAGATTGGCACGAATGTTGTAAAGGCAGGTTTATGCCTCGGTTGTAAAATTGGCTAAGTATAAGACTTGGAGTTTTGCCAAGTATACTTGTAAGCTTGTATTATTGAAAGACTGATATATTATATTGTTGGGCAAACTTGTTCGGGAGTTGCCTCTCCCCTTTATATCGTGCAATTGTTGTTCTCTTTTATAATTGCTGATGATAATGAATAAAGTATTGGTGCTCATTGATATAAAGGATAACTAACATTATACTTGGTTGAGAAGCACAAACTAAGTACACGGTTGTGAATTAGGCGTAGTCCATGTGCACAAGTATTGTTAAAAAGAAAGTGTTCGGTGGTGCCGCACCTCGCCGGCACGGTTGAAAGACCACTGTAGGCTTGGGGGCGTGACACAAGGGGTCCTAACAATGGCAAGATCTATTTTGCAACCAAGTTTTCCAACACAACCAAGATATTCAACAATGTTCTTAACTTCAACAACATATTCTAAAATATTCTTAGTAGTTCTTGCATATCAATGGTTAAGATTTATCTCAAAAGTGGTCATGCCCTTTCTACCATTTTAATTCAATTAATTAATTGAAAAAATGTCATATGAAAATGGTTATGATTTTTATCTCAAAAGTGGTCATGCATTTTCTACCATTTTAATTAAATTAATTAATTGAAAAAATGTCATATGAAAATGGTTATGATTTTTTTAGACGTGTGGTATTGATAGCTCATAGTATTAGCAGGTGGAATTGATAAGTCATGATATTTTAACAAAGCTTACTTACAAGTTAAGAATATATATAGTTAAGTGGGGTAAATTTCCATGATTAAGAATCTTGTTACATATTTTTCTAATATATTATATATATATATTGTTCAACTCATCTATTAATTATTTTTATAATTAATAATAATATTAATAATTTATAATTTAGTTATTTTTTTATGATTCTTTTAAAATTTTGACAATGTGAAATGTATCATAAAATAAGTGTTTTAATGTTTATCATAGATCGATGTCTACTTTTACCAAATATTTAATGTTATATGGTTGTGTGAGTTATAAATGGATGGGAGAAATTTAACCTCTAAAAAATATGAACAAATATTAACAATAATCCGTAGAGATTTATGCCAAACATAAATATGGTTTTTATTTTTTTCAATTTAATTTCAAAAAAGTTATAAAATTAAATTAAACTAAAAACATATATAAATTATTTCGGAACAAAACCGTAAACAAAAAATTTCCTTCAGCAGAAAAATGCATTTTACAGGTGTTCCCAACATCTTCATATACAACGCGAGAGGGAATGACACACACAAACCCAAACCAAAAAAATTGCAGTTGTACAGATAAAACAGGCATTCAATCAGATCGAATATTTGAAGTCGGAGGTCTGGTCGTGTTGTCAGGTATGATTCCTCCTTTTGCTGTACTGAATCTTTATCCAACGCACACCAGCTGAAGTTCCGGCTTTGGCCTTCTTGGCCCCTGTGCTTGCAGCAGATTTTGCCTTCTCAAGCCCTGTGCTCGCCACAGATTTCATTTTCTGATTATAATCCCCCAATTTGCTCTTGCTCTTCCCAGACCCATCAGAACCAAAGTCGTCGTTACAATCCCACTGATCTGCCCACGTTAGTCCTGAAGAATTGCTAAATCCTGAAGAATTATTGTACTGATGGTCGAACCAAGGCGCCATCTCGCTGGATTTAACAGCCATGGCCATCGTAAAATTAAGCTTATCTTATCTTGAAATGGAGACTCAAAATCTGAGAATTGATGGATGGATACACAGGAGTACGAAATCCAATGTCACTCACAGAATGTATATACCTCCCCGGCAGGTGGGTATATAAATATATATACACCCCTCAGAAACTTGTCGCTTCGTTCGTAGGGAGGGGGCGGCTACAAAAGTCAGGGCAGCGGATGAATAGAGGCTTCTAGTAATAGACGCTTCTACAAGTTGCTTTGAAGAATGTTATTTGGTACGATGACCACGCTTACGTGGCAAAATCAGGATGTCATGTGGCATAGAAGACCGTGGCAATTTGTTTTCCTTCCTGTCATTATCTTCGTCTGATTGCATGGAGTCTTGAGAGGGTTTAAAACCATTGAATGTATAAATAGAAATTTTGTGCGGAAAACACTTAATCATTGGAGAAATTCAAAACATATCTTCTAGAAACATTTGATTAGTATCTTCTTAATTTTCTCAAGTAATATCTTCCAGAAACATCATGTAATCTTCGTTCGTCAAAAGCCATGGAACATAGAAATGGGATGATATTCTATTTTTTTTAATGGAGGGAATCCAAGTTGATGAAAAGATGCAACATGAATACCAAAAATGGAAAATGTCCACTAAAATATGTGCCATCTATGTGAAGGAAGGCTCTATCATACAAGTTACGATGTGCAAAGCTATACGGGTTAATGTTGTAACTTGACAAGATCCGACCTAAGGCACAATGGAGATAATAATTATAATCAATAATGCATCAAAAATCGATTATCGATACCTACCCCTATATGCCAAGGTTAAGAGAAATGTACATAGGCTCTATAGTGATAATGGCTTGTTGATAGTCTGCACGAGCCATTATCATTTTGATCTGTAAAACCTTAAACAAGTGATAATGGCTTGTTGATAGTTTGCACGAGCCATTATCATTTTGATCTGTAAAACCTCAAACAACTATTAATTGAGCATAAAAATATGATTTTAATCGCAAAGAACTATTTTGGGGGGAGAAAATAGCATAAAATTAAGGTGAAAAAAACTTGCTTGAGTTCTACTAAGGCACAATTATAGGTGAAATGAGGAAAAATTAGAGCTCATTTGATCAGTTTTCCTTTAAAAACCAATCTAGTGGAGAAACCCCAACCTACCCCTTAAACTTCATATCGAGATCTGAGAACTTAGAGGGCATAAATCAACATTCTACTTCCAAAAAGCATTTCCCTCTTCCATCCTTTTCATTTTCATGGTTTTATTTTGAAGTTTACTTGCGTTTTGACCCTGGGTTGACCCCATCTATAGTGTGACTATGATATAACAAGCCTTCATGAGGGCTAAACTCTAGGGTGATAGTCACCCTGTGGATGAAATCATGGGAGCGACAACATAGTCTAATCTTAGTTCTCGAGCTACCCACAAAATTTGTAAGATGGGTATTGAAGCAAAGGATCATACTAGCTTATTCTTATGCTTTAATGGTAAGTACTCAACAAAAATGATTGAGTGGAAGGAAAGAGAGCACCAAGAATATGACATGAGGTATCTAGCACATCTTCATACAATCAAAGCCCTCAAATATTATGGATTATTGAGACACAAAACACAAAGGGGAAATTGGTTCCCTTTCAAAGCTTAATAGACCCCAAGAGCAACAATTTAACATTCCAACAATTCCCAATCATGGTGTTAAAAATCAAATAGCATGGTTGTAAAAAACCTTAAAATTCTGACATTTTTCAACTGTAGAATTAAAACCAAGTTCATGAGTACAAAATATCTTAAATTTTAATATTTTTCAACCATGGGATTATAAACCAAATCATGACTCGAAGAGCCATAAAAATCAACATCTAAATCAAAGAGTAATTTACCAAGAGCATTTCTTTTTTAATGTTAAAAGTATAGCTCTTTTGAGATCTTAGCCTAAGACAACTTAATGTATTTTCAATAAAGCACTAAAATTGCAATATTTTTTAACTATGGTTTATAAAATCATCATTGAGTGCGCCAAATCATGAAAAACACCCTTTAAGTGTGTGTGTGTGTGTGTAAAGGAATTAGCAACTAAATGAGTCTTGTACTCGCATGAGATGGGGTTGATTCCAACCACTACCACTATAACCTGTAAGTGAACAACGTCAGCCTGAACACATAGCCCATATGTAAAATTCAAGGGGTTTGAACTTAGAACCTCTTCAAACATAATACTTCATCTTCACAGTGATCATCAATTGAGCTACCCCTAGGGAGCTCTTTGTAGGAATTGAAATTGAGTGAAAAGGGTAAAATCATTCCTTCCAACCACTTGAGATAAACCCAATTTTAATTTTTCAATTAAAAGTATGGTTTTTTTAAACAAATTAAATAATAATAAAATGCATTTTCTAAAGAAAAATAATTTTTTTTAAATCAATAAAGATTGATTAAAACAAATAAATTAATGCAATTTTTTTAACATGAATGAGAATTTGAGAATCTGTAATTTCAAAAGATTAGATATCAAGATTACACCAAATACAACTATTTCATAAATGTCACAACAAGTTAGTTTCAACATGTCTCTGGAGACTTGAACACACACAACAAGGGAAACAAATTATTCACTAAAGCACTTGAGCCAAGATCATTTGACATATTATTTAAAAAAAAAAAAAAAAAGTGCTAAAAGCTAAAACTAATAAATATTAAAAAAAATACAATAATTAAAAAATATATATAAAAAATATAAATCAAAGAAAACCTAAAATTATAAAAATATAACCTGTATTCTTGAAAAAAAGAATTTTTCAAAGGATACATATTATTATTATTATTATTATCCAATTTTAAGGTCTCGGCCAATCCAAACACCAAACTGGTGTATGAGACCCGCTTGTTTGTGGAACAAGAGACCCACCTACACACACCACACCAAATTGGTGTATGAGGCCCCCTTGTTTGTGGGACAAGAGACCCACACAGCAAATTGGAGTATGAGACCCCCTTGTTTGTGGAATAAGAGACCAACACATCAAATTGGTGTATGAGACCCCTTTATTTGTGGAACAAGAGACCCACCTACCCGTAGCACACCAAATTGGTGTATGAGGCCCCCTTGTTTGTGGGACAAGGCATCCACGGGGAACAATTTGACAACTAAGTCTACGAAGGCATACATACTCTACCACCCTCTAGTTTTGAACCTGTAACATCTTAGGAGAAAACACATGCTCTTAACCATTAGGTCAAGTCACATTGTATTAAAATTTTAAAATCAAAATTTTATCAAATATATTTACACACATAGAATAAAATAAAAATTTAATTTAATTTAAAATAATAATAATAACAATTAAAAAAGGGAAAAAAAAATATGTTGTGTGAGGGACAATGCCTAGCATCGCCCATCTTCCATGCAAGTTGTATCGCCAGATCACACCAACCCCATTTATATTTTAATAAAATATATATATATATATATATATATATATATAATATATATATATATAATATATATATATATATATAGATAGATAGATAGAGATAGATATAGATATATATATATATAATATTATTTACTTTGATTTTTTTAAATTATTTATTTTTGTTTTTTAAATGTTTTATTAATTTTATTTGTATTATTATTATTTACTTTGAACGTTGGTGTGTGTTTTTGGTATTTTTTGCATTTTTGAAAGGTTTTTTTTTTTTATATTTTAATGTTTTTTGGTTTATTTTCTTAAAATTATTATTTTAATTTTTTTTATAATTTAAGTTTTTTTTTGTAATTTTTATTATTTTAGGTAATTAAAAAAAAATCAATTGTTTTTTAATTTGATATTTTAATGTTTATTTCCTCTTTTTCTTTAAAAAAAACATTTTCAATAATTTTAATAATTTAGAAAAAAAAAAAAAAAAAAAAAAAAAAAAAAAAAAAAAAAAAAAAAAAAATATTTAAATTTACTTTTCCATATATATAATTAATTTTTTTAATGTAAATTATTACAAAAATAATAATTAATAATTTAAACAAAAATTATGTTTAAATTATAACACTAAAAAATTCAAGCATAGTTTACATTTTTAGCTTTTACGTTTACATAATTTATGTTGAAATGCCATCACCACTTTTAGATTTTGTTTTTTATCTTTTGTAGTCATGATATTTTGTCTTTTATGTCATCATTGAAAGATGTTTGAATTTTAACCTTGAAACAAAAAGGTGATGTTGCTTCACTACTTTTGCATCTCAATGTGGTTTTTTATGTCTTTCATATCATGATAGTTGTTTTTCAGTATAATGGTTAAAAAAAGTTGGAATTTTAACCCTGAAATGAAAATATAGTGATGCTACATCACCACTTTTCAAAATTAGCTTGAAAACCATGATTTGATGTGATCTCTAGAAAAGCAAGAACTGGGTGAAGTTCTTATTAAGTTGGCAACATTGTTGAATAAAATATTGAGTGAGTGAGGTTAGAAAACAATGAAAGGCCCAGTGAATACCACCTGGAACGGGATACGTTAGAGGAGAATCCAATATATGAAAAAGTAAACAAAATTGATAACACCCAGAGAATGCATTGTGGAATTGCACCAAAATTTATGCAAATAGTGAGGAAGATCTTGCTTACCATTCGATTAAAGGAACAACAAGAAAACCCTAGAGTCTACCATCAACTTCCTTAATGCATGAGGATAAGAGAGGCCCATGCATAGTAATAATATTCAAACCTTCAATGCCCAACACCATGTGTAAAAAATTGCTTCTTACTGCATTTAACCACCTCCCATAACTAAAATATTATCTTGTAAATCATAATTGTCCTTTTTGGGAGGATAGTGGAATCAAATGGATATTGGTGGCATCATATATAACTAAAACTAAATATAATTCCTTCTTGTGATATCCACTTAATCTGTGTAGTAACTTTGCTAGGAATTCTTGGTTGATCCAACATCGTCTTGATGGAATGTAACACAATACTCCATGTAGAACCACTATTTTCCATCATTTTCATTTAGGAGGATAGATGGCCACATTGTCATCTATTAGTGCTTGGTGGGATGGCTTCCATGCACCCTTCCACTTAGTGCACCTCAATCACCTCATCTGGGGGGGTAGTATCTTCCCTGCCAACACTAAATATGCTTGTTTCAAGGTTAAATCAGGCTAGGAATACCAATTGGGTTTGAGAAATATTTCTCCATCTTGGCATCCAGTATTAGCTAGGTTGTTCGCAAATTTTTTTCCCAAATCTCCTAATATGGGAGGTAATGACGAGGTAATATGTGGGTAATGATGAAGGGAGGATTTTTGGTGCTTTCTCCAAACCACTTTCTGAATGGCAACAATTGGATACTTTATTAGGGGGAGGCCCCCAAGATCTAAAAAATTGAAATGGATCTTGGGGGGAGAGACCCCCAAGATCTGAAAACTTGAATTGCCAGAAGAAAAAGAGGAGAATGCCCAACAAACAAAACCACAAAGAAACTTTTTATTAAAACCGATAATGACTGTAAAGGCTACATTGTGGCAGACAATCTGTCCTTTTACAAAATTTGACTTGTTACTTATAGTATTTTTCAGTTACAATACCACGGGTCAATTCCATGGGTGAATGAATACCATGGGTGGATGTCACAATACCACAGGTCAATTCCATGGGTGAATGTATACCATGAGTGGATGTCACAATACCATGGGCAATTACCATGGGTGGATGTCACTTACAATACCATGGGCGGATGCCACTTACAATACCATGGGTAAATTCCATGGGTAGATGAATAATATGGGTGGATGAGTACCATGGGTTGATGCCATTTTCCATTCAAATCAATTGGGGACTATGGGATGATGCAACAATAGATAAGGTCGTTGAATTTCTCCATGAATATCAGGACTTGTTCCTTATGAAGTTTTCATATTTGAAAGGGATAATAGGGGACCTGGGAGTCATGAAGACCACACTGAAACCAAACATGAAGTCGATTAAGCAAAGGCCTTATCACCTCAACCCTAGGTATAAAGAGAAGGTCCGCTTAGAGTTGGATAAAATGTTGGCTACAGGAATTATTGAGTCCGTTTGATTGGGTTAGCCCAATAGTGGTTCAGGAAAAGAAGAAAAAGGATGAAATAAGGATATGCGTAGACCTTAGGAAGTTGAGCAACACCTGTGTGCATGATCCCTTTCTAACTCCATTCACTGATGAAGTGTTGGATAGTGTTGGTGGCCAGGAATCATATTCATTCACTAATGGGTTCTCAGGGTACCATCAAATCAAGATTGCACTTGAGGATAGAAGCAAGATGACCTTCGCGATTGAATGGGGGTGCTTCATTATATTGTGATGCTGTTTGGATTGAAAAATGAACCGACAATCTTTTCACGTGTAGTCATTGCAGCGTTGAAGTATTTCATTCATAAGTTTATGAAGGTATACTTTGATGATTGGACGATGTTTGGGTTGGTAAAATGCCATGTACCTAGCTTATGCTTGATGTTGGATGCATGTTGGAGGTATCATATCATGCTCAATTTGAAGAAATTGTTGTTCTATGTCCCTTTTGGGATCCTGCTGAGACATGTCGTATGCAGACAAGGCTTAATGGTAGACCCTGCTAAGATTGTGGTCATCATCAACTTGAAGGAAACAAGGAGTGTGAAACATCTACACGCAACGCTGGGGCACACTAGATATTATAGGAATTTCATCAAAATTTATGCCTATATTACCGCGTCAATGGAGAAGTTTCTAAAAAAGGATGCTACGTTATGTTGGAATGAAGAGTGTCAGCAAAGCTTAGATGTGTTGAAGGAAAAGATGGTCACCGCGCTGATCCTAGTCTTCTTGGATTGAAAGAAGGAATTTCATGTGCATGTGGACGCATCATGTATTGCGCTCAAGGTAGTACTAACACAGGCCAGTGAGGGAGAATTGGACCATCCTATAGCGTTTGCAAGTAGGAAGTTGTCTAAGGTTGAGAAGAATTATTCAACGACAGAGCGTGAAGGGTTGGCTATGGTGCACGCCCTCCAGAAGTTCAGGCACTATTTGTTAGGTGGACACTTTAAGATGTATACAGACCATTCTGTGTTGAAATACCTTGTAAACAAGCCTGTGTTGGGGGGGGGGAGGAATATGTAGGTGGTTTTTGTTGTTCCAGGAATATGATTGAAGTTATCATGAAGTCAAGACGATTGAATGTGGGTCTAGATCATCTGTCACGCATTGAAATAGGAGAGAAGCCTACCAATTTGGAGGAAGGATTTCCTGTCGTGCAACTCTTTATGGTGCACATTGCGGACAGTCACTTTGAAGATATTATACACTTCCTAATGACTGGAATGACTCCACAAGGGTATACTACCCAACAAAACAAGGAATTGGTGGTGCGCGTGGCAGACTTTTCTGTCATTGTAGGCATTTATATAAAATGGGCTCGGATGAAATTTTGCGACGTTATGTACCTGGATTTGAGCGGAACAACATCCTTGTTGAAGCTCATGGAAGAGCCATGGGAGGACATTATGTAGGAAAAGCTACAACACAAAAGATTTTACGCACTGGGCTATGGTGGTTGACGCTTCATAAGGATTCTAAGGCTTATTGTAAGGCATGTGATGCATGTCAAAGGACAGGCAAGCCATCGTGAAGGGATGAGCTGCCTATGTTTCCGCAAATGTCATTATAGTCGTTTGAAAAGTGGGCAATTGACTTTGTAGGACCAATTCAACACCCATGAAAGAAGACAGGTGCACAGTACATCATAACCGCGACTGAGTATTTGACTAGATGAGTGGAGGCACAGCCTGTGAAGGACCATATAGGGGCAACAACACAAAGCATCTTTGAGTATGTACTGACTAGATTTGGTTTCTCGAATATTTTGATGAGGGATCGCAGTACACATTTTCTTAACGAAATGATCAGCGCGTTGACAGAGGAGTTCCAGGTTTATCATCAGAAGAGTACGCCATATTAACAAGCTAATGGGACGGTGGAAGCGTTTAACAAGATATTGGAGAAGGCATTGACGAAGGTCTTCCATGCACAAAGAAATGACTAGGATGTGCGCATACCTGCGGTGCTATGGGCTTACATGACGACTTGCAAAAAGCTGGCTTCACAAATGCCTTTTAGGCTAGTTAATGGTGTAGAAGCTATGGTGTCGATGGAGTACATTGTACTTATTCTGTGCATAGAAACATTCACATGAATGGCGGATCACAGAGCCCTGGGAGAAAGGCTCTTGTAGCTAACATAGCTGGAAGAAGATAGGTTTTTGGTTGGATTCCATCAACAAGTTCAAAAGGAGCATGAAAAAGCATGGCACAATTGGCACATCAAACTGTGCACCTTCAAGGTAAATGATTTAGTGTTATTATATGATAGTAAGTTTGATAAATTTCTAGGAAATTTTCAGATGCATTGGCTAGGGCCCTATGTCATCAAGGAGACTACCAATGG
This sequence comes from Pinus taeda, assembly GCA_000404065.3. NCBI lineage: Eukaryota > Viridiplantae > Streptophyta > Pinopsida > Pinales > Pinaceae > Pinus > Pinus taeda. The sequence continues at coordinate 83,654 of APFE031236063.1, read as the reverse complement.
TGGAGCAATTCAGTTGGTGAAGTTGAATGGAGAGCCATTTCTAGGGAAGGTAAATGGAAACCAATTGAAGCCATACATCGAAGATCTAGCCAGATGACTATATGACGGAAGCATAGTCTTAGCGCTCCAGGCAGCTGAAAGGAGGCACTGGACTATAAACTACACTGCCTTGGGTATAGATCTGCATGATTAGGGGACTATGTAGAAGGGAGGAATTTCATAGTATCATGAGAAGCAAGAAGGGAGTTGCGCTATCAGAGGAGCGACCACACAGGGTCGCTAGGAAGTGACCGTTGCGGTCACTGTTCATAATTTGATAGTGAGAAAACCACTAAATGGAATGGGGGGGGGGGGCGACATTTAAGTCAAAATTTAAGAGCAAGATCTTTGAAAATCTGTCGCCAACCTAGCATTTATGAATAGATTTTGGGGGGAGTGGTTGGATTCAAATTCAAATTTGACTATAAATTATAGATGGCTGCCCAACAAAAAACACTTGCCATTTTTAGAATTGAGGTGTTGAGCTCTCAAGCGCGCATGAACCTCGAGAGTTTCGAGGCTTTAGTAGTGAGTTCAGTGTTTGAGAAATTACCGAAGGAAACTCAGGAGCTCTTAACTAGCATCATGTCAGCATCTGTGGAGATTGCAAGTGTTGGATAAGTAGTGGCAGCTGAGGGATCTGCCCCAGAGGTAGCGAGTGTAGAAGTACCTGCAGAGGTACCCAAATCGCCGAGGTCACCCAGGCCGAACCAGAGAGGGTCCAAAACCAAAGAAGGATAAGGAGAAGGTGGCACAGCTGGTGTGCGTGTTGCCTAGAAAACACCCATAGAAAGAAAAGTCCACTATGCAGGAGAAGGGCAAGGTAGTAGACCTAGAACCTAACGACAACATAGAAGAAATCGATATGGGCATGGAAGATGTCGATATAGATACAGAAGAAATTGACGTCGAAGGGGTGGACCTTATCTCCATGTTACCAGAATATGTTCCTTCTGGCCGAGGAAAGGTGAAGGTCCCAAAGGACCTCAATGAGAGCAAAACCTCACTTCACACATCGCTGCTACTAGACAATATCACATTCGAAGGCCCGTGTCTGGCGCACTTCCCCCATTTAAAAGTCAAGGATTGGGACCTGGAAGATACTGAGCGGTTTCCCCACTTAGAAACTGATACATTCATGCATCGCATCTTCTATAAATACTTTGGTGTGACTATGCTAGAGCCGAGACAATAGATAAAAGGGGTGGATAAAGCGAGACTGTTGAACCTGCTATGTGTGCCACATTACAGCCACACACCTATAACTTTGATAGTGATCAAACAACTGTTATACTTGGTGCACAATGGGAGCCTGTGGTCAGGAGAACCAATACCGATCACCAACATGTTGATCCATGGGATCACTCTTCTCCCACATTTAGGATTGAATCCGGCCATGGCATTTGGTGGAAAAATGGGTGAGCGCGACCTCGCCGAATGAATGAAGGACAAGTTCAATCTTGCCAAGAAGCTACGTGGCTACTCAATTTCAAGCATAACCGACCTCACAGTCAAGGTAGCCACCCAGATCCTAGCTAGGAAAATAATGAGGAAGTGTCGCACAGATGAAGTGCTGACACTGGTTATGTCATTAGCAGCCCAATGCGTGGAGGGTGTACAATTAAACTAGGCACACTATCTCTGTAGTGAGTTCCTCGCGAACTGCAGAGAAGCCTAGGACCAAATAAAGACCTTCCATTATGCATGGTTGTTGCTGTCAATTATACTGGTTGCATGGGAGTTACCAAAGGACAGTAAGTTTCCTCTGATTGCATCCGATCTATCGGAAGCAATGAAGTTTGCTTCGCTTTGGGCCACAAAGGACCCCCAAAAGGGTCAAGGAAAGTAATATATTTTGGGTCTTGATGGAATCAAATATCTGCATCGCAATCAACTACAAGCCATGAATCTCATCGACTATATTTGAGCAGTTGTCCAAATATGTGGAGTTCAAGGCGAACTTCCATTGTGTTTCCATCAGAGCATGGAAGGACCCCGAGCAAAAATGGTATGATCTTCCATACCACGTGATGGATGATGCAATCGCCATGGTCCTAGAGAGTTAGATAGCAGAGTGGTGCACAAAATTAGACTTATCAGCTCGGTCTAGTAAGTCTACCTCAAAGTGAAAGAAGGAAGAGGTCAGGTTAAAGATGGAGCAGTTGGCCGAAAGAAGGAAGGAGGAGGCTGAGGACAAAGCCAAAGTAAAGCGCACTGCCAAAAAGCAGGCAGAAGGGGAGGAAGAAGAGGAAGAGCCTGAGTCTGACAGGATTCAAAAGTCACCTTCCCCACAGGCAGAGGAGGAAGAGCAGTGCTCAAAATAGGGAGGAGCAGACCTGGAGACTACTCCATTCCAGGTTAAGCGCAAAAGGGAGCAGGAGAAATTAGGGCTTCGGAAAAAGTCCAAGGCCAACAAGTCATCACTTGATACCATCACTTTGACTGAAGGTGATTTGAACAATATTAGGGACACATTAAGGGACGTCACCGTGGAAATGCTACAGCAGTTAGAGCAATAGTAGAAGCAAGCCTTGGTCGCCATTCATATCTGTCTATGTGAGCTGCAGATCCAGGCCACTCAAGTGCAGAATAGTGTGGAGCAGAGCAGCGCGACGTCAACTAGTTTGGCACCTGGAACTTCAGAGGCAATAGAGATGTGTAGGTTTTAACCCCGTACAAAAATTACCTGCATACAAATTCTAAGACACAGAAAATAAAAAATGCGAAAGCATAACATATAAAACACATATACACAGATATTTTCCCCTGGATCCCAAAACCAGGAATACCAGCTTTAATTTTCATTATATTCCTTTCAATGTTACAATAGATATTTATACATGCCAAAGCATCTAATACCATAGACCGAAAACCATCACGTCCAAAACCATGGACTAAAAACCATTGCGTCCAAAGCCATGTGTGAAAATCATGCACAAAACCATAGGTAGGTATGCCCAACCTAATATAAGGTCCAAAAAAAAATTTCTGGGGCGCTGCCCTGGACCCCATAGAGTGGGGTTACCTGCACCCCTCAAACCCCCTATGACTCCCCTCGCTACGTAATTGGCATAATGAAGGGGAGGCTTTTCCCCCCTTCTAGCCCCCCGGTTAACTATGTGGGCTAGTTGTGGAAAGAATATAACACAACCCAACAAGATGGTTCACTCAATGGATCCCCGAGCCGTCACGCTACCAAATGGGGCTTTGAATGCAGAAACAGAAGCTGACAGGGCCACTGTCAGCACTCTCAAGAAGATTGGGCTCAACTTGGTTGTGCTTCCAAGCGAAGCCCTTCACACCATGCAAGACGGTGTGATCTCGAAACTTAGGGCTTGGGAACAATGCGCACTGAATATTATCAGTGAGAAGAAGGTGAACAATGCCTAGATGGCTGTATAGAAGCTGTATGCGATTGTTTTCCTTAAGAACTGTTCCAAAGCTGAATATCCCCGAAGATGCGTCAGTCGATACTAGAATTCAGAAGCTCGCTGCAGTTGTGTGTGATGCATGGACAGAGCTCGCTAAGGTTCAGTTGAACTGAACCTTAAGATCACGGAGCTCGATTTGACGGTCGAGCCTTCGACTCCACCAGAAGTCAGAGAGCAGCGTGAGGCCACTGTCAAAGATGTCATTACAACTATCAATGTTATAGTACAGGAGTGTACTACGCTCTTTGAGCAGTCACTCGAAGTAGTCACCAACCTACAGGAAGATCCCAATGTACAGAGGCTGGAAACAGAGGTGTGGGAACTACAGCAGAGATATGACAAGGTTAAAGTGACGATGCTCACCATCGCCATCATGCAGAGGTTGGCAAAGCTGTAGGAAGAAAAGGCACTCAAGGAATAGGTGGACATAGCACAACACAAGGAGGCAGTATTGAAGGCCTTGGCTAGATGAAGCATATGTGTTCACGGCCACCATCGAAGGAAAACTGGCTAGTTTGCAAGAAACATAACAGAAAATACAAGCAGATAGCGTAGGACCAGCAACGGAGTAGCTAGTCAAGCAGGTGAAGTAGGTAGCGATACATTGCACCACCGAAGTTGTAATGGTACAGGTGGAGCTGGGAGGTCTTCGCGACAAGATCTCCACACCCGTAGTGTGACTCGAGGGTGAGTCACCAATTTTTTGTTGGGGACCTGTTGGGAACGGGTCCCCTAGGGTCAATTTTGGGGTTAAAAGCCCAAGTTTTGGGGCTAAAGGACCAAGTTTTTAATAAAAAATTAAAATTCCCTGCATTTTGTGGTCACAGAGAGTGATGTAAAGAGTCATCAAGGGTTTCCACCCTTAGTTTAGGTACCTTGTGTCAGATTTATGAGACCCATCCTTGGTCCGCAGACCATGGGAATGTATAAAAAGGAGAGACTTAGAAGAGTCTAAGGCAGTTCTTCATAGTTTTTGGCAATTGATGAATGTAATGCATCTGTGAAAGCTAAGAGCAAAGAGTCTTATCATAGGAAAGAGGCTCTATAGCTGAATGCGCAGAGGCCTAGGGTAGAAGTCTTTAGCTGAGTGCATGGAACCTTGCAGTTGTGTGCATAGGGTAGTCAGAGTCTGTAAAGGAGATTTGAACATCCATAAAGATAATTATTTCGGTTCTTCTGACCCTTTCACTAGTGTATTCTGCATTGATGAGAGCATCATGGAAATCATGATGTCAGATGAAGCTCCTTGGGACGATAATATTCATCATTCCTCGTTACCGATAAATCTTGAGAATAATCTTGGAGATTTTTTTTTCACCCAATATTATTGAAACATTTAAGGATTCCATATCTATTCATGACGTAAATTTCGAGAAGAAGTTATTGAATATTGAAGAGACCATTCCTCTTGATATTTTGATTAAACTCAAGGTTATTGAAAATTTACATATTGGTGCATCTTGTTCTCTTGGTAAGATCAATATTTATAAATCTCCTTTTCAAGAATTTCATGGTACATGAGATTAAAACCTATCTAGATGCTAAGCGAGTCAGACCTTTCTTAGGTCCAGTACATCCTAAGAAAGCTACTGCAATAAAAGTAGAAGTTGAAAAAATTTTATGTGTTGCTTTTATTTACCTGATTCCTCTAACTGATTAGGTTTCAAAAAAAGTCCCTATAAAGAAAAAGAAAGGAACAATTTGAGTGTGTGTCGACTATTGGGATATTAATTGTGCTTGTCCTAAAGACAAGTACCCAACCCCATTTATTGATCAAATCATTGATGATTGTGCTGGAAGTGAAATGTTTTCATTTATGGATAGTTTTTACAACTATAATCAAATCAACATACTCCTATAAGACCAACATAAAACTGCTTTTATTTGTCCTTGGGGCACGTTTGATTATTGTAAACTCCCTTTCCATTTGAACAACGATGGTGCAACTTTCCAAAGGGCTATGAATTATGCCTTCCAAACATCGTGAGGATCACTCATGACCTGATGCATATTAGGGTGATTTTTCTACATTGTTGTCATTACAATATAAGATTAAGTGTGCATAAGTGCATATTTTGCGTCCAGTCAGGTAGAATTTTTGGATTCATTGTGTCAAAATAAGGAATTTTCATCAATACTCTCAAAGTACAAGCAATTCTTGATTTTCTTGCACTTTCTTCACTAGTTCAATTACAATGCCTCCAAGGGAAGGCTAACTTTATACAGAGATTCATCCCGAATTATGAAAAAATTACGAAAGGATTTATTCACCTATTGAAAAAATGAGTTCCCTTCCATTGGGATGATAAAACTCAAAAGGATTTTGATGTTTTAAAAGATGTCCTATTTCGAGCATTGCTACTATATCAGCCTAACTATCAGTGAGATCATTTCCTGTACCTTTCTGTAGCTATGAACACCATTGCCATGGTATTGGTACAAGAAGACAATTTAGTTTACGAACATCCCATATATTATTTTAGTAATAACTTAAATGATACTGAAATCAATTACGCTCATGTAGAAAAGTTATATTTGGCAGTTGTGCAAGTTTTCCAAAGATTTCATCGCTATATTCTACTTTGGAAGACTATGGTCATTTTTTATTGCAACCTAATGACTTCTATTCTGTCATGTCATTTGTTGGGGGGAAATACTCAAAATGGATAGTTATTCTTTAGGACTTTGATTTGGAATTCATGAAATCCTAATCTAAGAAGTCCCTAGTCTTCGTCAAATTGATATGTGACATTCTGCCATTTGAAACCAAGACAACATATTGATCCAAATTTAAACAGGAATGCAATAAAATACAGAGATAACCATATACACAAAGATGCAGTGGAAATAATGCTTCATTTCATTAATGGAAAATACCGAAATATGCTTACAACCAGAAACGGAAATAAACCAGCTAGGGAGATGGTAGCTTATCTCTGAGAAGAGATGTGGCGGCTACATGCCTCTGAACTGTTTCGAACTGTGTTCCAATGAGGCTCGAAGGCCTATTTATTGTTGAGAAACAATGGAAAACCCTTCACATTCCAAAACCTACCCCTAGAACATGAAACGCCAAATTGTGGGCCTCGTTTTGGGTAAATTGGTACATCAATTTCCCGGGGTTGTAACTTTGGCATACGAT
>APFE031236063.1:57920-74013 GCA_000404065.3 Pinus taeda | reverse complement strand
AGAAGATGAAACGCCAAATTGTGGGCCCCGTTTTGGGTAAATTGGTACATCAATTTCCCAGGGTCGTAACTTTGGCATACGATCTCCGTTTGATGCGTATGATAGCTCATTAGAAAGATCTATCCGAGAACTACAACTTTGGGAAGGGAAACATTGGCCCATGGACCCATGTTGCCCCCAGATTTCCCAAAAAACGTCGTTTAGGGCCTCAAAATGGCTCCGGAAGTTCAAGACCCAAAAAAAACTACTAAAAGTAGTAAATTGTGCTACAATTACGGAAACTGAAAAAGTGAAAGAGACAGTTGCGGGGGTTCAAATGGGATAGGTGGGTGGCCACCAACATCCACCTGGATCACATATGCTAATTCTATCCCCAATCAATCATTGTTTCCAAGTTGATTCATTGATCCTTGGTAAGGAGATATTCTTATATCTAGCCTGAGACTTTTTATCCTAACACCTCTCACTTTGATCAACGACGCATTCGATGTTAGGCCCATAATTACATTATACTTGCCAACGCTCTATATCGTTGTGGTATCGATATGATATTCATACGACGCCTCACTCATGAGGAGGTTGAGAAAGCTCTAAACAAATTTCATGCTAGATCATGTGGCGAACATATCTCTGGCTATGCCACCACCCAAAATATTTTGTGAGCCGATTATTTTTTGCCAACCATGTTTTTAGATTGCATTCTTGCAATCCAAAAGTTTCACACTTGCTAGGTTTATAACGGTAAATCTTGTGCTCCACCTAGTAACTCCTATGCATCTTGTTATCATTGTTGGGCCATTTGAAAAATAGGGCATTGACTTCATGACTTGTAACCCTCGTTCGACCAGAGGGCATGGCTACATTATCATGGTCATAGACTATTTTACTAAAAGGGCCAAAGCGATACCTACATATAACAACACCGGTGAAACAACTGCACTATTTATTTTCAATCATATCATTGCCAGTTTGGTGTGCCACAAGCTATCATTACAGACAATGGTAAGAATTTTCGAAATTACATGATGTCTGAGCTTACTTCCAAGTTGGGCCTTAAACATGATAGCTCAACTCCCTAATACCCATAGGTCAATGGGAAAGTATAAGCCATCAACAAGGCTATGAAAACATTGCTACAATGCATGATAGTTATTCACAAGATGAATTGGCACCTCTTTAATTTTTCAGCTTTGTGGGCATATCAAACATCTGCCTGAACTACGAATGGATTCACACCCTTTCATTTGCTGTATGGTTTGGAATTACTCCTCCCAATTGAATGTGAGATTCCATCTTTAAATCTTGTCATCAAGCTTCTTCTCACAACTTCCACAAAAGAAGGGATTTTTTGCATCTAGCTCGCTTAGATGAGACCCAATGTGATTCTGTAATGGCCAAATGAGGCCCACAAGAAACAAATTAAAGGAAAATATGAAAAAAAAATTAAACCTCGTGCCTTATCAGAAAGTGATCTAGGTCTTTCATATGATCAAGAAGTTGATAATTTAGGAGTTGGAAAGCTCAAACTGATCTGGCTAGGTTCGTATCTGGTCAAATGTGTACTTGAAAAAAGGAGGTTATGAGCTCATTGACTTTGATGGAATCCCTTTAGCACAACCCAAAAATGGGTTGTACTTAAAAACATACTACTTAGATTACCTTTGCATGGTCACTGTGTACATATTGTATAGGTGTGTTAAGTGTGTTTGCAGCGTGTTCCTTTCAAACTTTCCAACGGTCTCTCTTAATATTGTTTTACATTTGATTTGCAGATGTCGGAATTCCCTCAGCCATGTGATGTTTATGCTGATAGTGCTAGTTGTAGTACTCAAAGCCTTTCCTCTACAATGTAGTATATCTATTCTCTCATTGGTGAGTTATTGAGTTTACAAGGGATTTGTATTGGTTTCTCAACTAATAATATCTTTGAGTATAGCACAGTGATCAAACTATTGTATGATTCTATTTCTCATGGCATATGTCATATAATAGTCAGAATTGACTCACAACTCGTAGTACTACATCTAAACAATGTTTATTTAGTACATAGTCCAACTATGCTACGTATGATTTTAAGGGTTTTCCTTCTAGGAAGACATTTTGATTACACTCAATATCAGCACATTCCTAGAAGTCTAAATACATTAATTGATGCATTGGTCAATTACGTTTTAGACATTCATTTGCAACATATGTAAATAAATCATGCAAACATCATAGATTTAACAAGAGTATAAAGAAAATAGGAAGCATCAATAGATAATTGTAATATAGAGTTTTGTTTTACAAAAATTTGTGTTTGAGGCACATATGGTGACATGGCCTATAATACAAAATACATGTAGACAACATATGCCTCAAAAGCCTCCTAGTCGACTAATCCACCAAAAACTACTTTGCCTCAACCAAAAAACAGTGAAGGATATAGGGCTCGCATATTATCTGCCATCTCCCATGTAGCTTCTTCAGACCCAAAGTGCTTCCACTACACTTTAACTTGCTTTATGGCTCTGTTCTTGAGCATGAGATGTTTTCACTACAATATGAATTGAGGCTCTGGCTGGAACTCTCCTTCTTCCTCCACCTACAATACAGACCAATAAATAACATGATCAACATCCTCTATATACTTTTTAAGCAATGTTATATGGAAAACATCATGGAATTTCACTATTGGAGTCATTGCAAGTCGAAATGCCACTAGTCCAATACTCCCAAGGATCTCAAAAGGCCCACAATACTGTGGTGCCAACTTGGCACATGAACCAATCCTCAAAGATATTTTCGAAGCCTTGATGCACAAATACACATGCTCCCCAACCTGAAACTCCTTGAATGCCCTGTGTTAAGCCACATAACTCTTCTTCCTATCTTGTGCGGACTTTAGATTCCTCTTTATAACCTGCACTTCCTGCTCCATGTCTGCCAGCATATCCGGTCCAATAAGTGCCATGTTCACTGGATCACTCCATCTGAAAGGAGTATTAAAAATTTTCCCATACAATGCCTCGAAAGGACTCATCCTCAATGACTCCTAATAACTATTTTTTTAGGCGAACTCAATCAATGGAAGATAATCCTCCCATTTTCTCTACTAGTGCATTACATACATCCTCAACATATCCTCCAAGATCATGTTGACCCTCTATGTTTGTCCATCTGTCTGTGGATGATAAGTTGTACTGAAGGACAAACATGTACCCAAGCCTACAAATAGCTCCTTCCAAAACTTGGAAGTGAACTTTGCATCCCTATATGATACAATCTTCTTTTGGACACCATGCAGTCTCACTATCTCTCTTATGAACACCTATGCTACCTCACTAGCTAAATATGTATTCTGCACTAGAATGAAGTGAGCTACCTTTCTCAACCTGCCAACCATGACCATAATATAATCATGTTGCTTCACTGTCCTCAAAAGACCTGGAATGAAACCCATGGAAATGACCTCCCATTTCCATTATGGAATCACAATAGGATGTAGTAGGCCACCTGGATGCTTGCATTCCACCTTTACTTGTTGACAATATAAACATCTAGCCACAAACCATGCCACTTCCTTCTTCAGGTTTAGCCAATAATAGAACTTATTTACTGTCGTCAACATCTTCTGATATCTCAGGTGACATGAGTATGGCTTGACGTGAAACTCCCTCAAAACAATATTCCTGAGCTCACTGCAATTCGACACATAGATCTTGTCTCAAAACCTCACCAAGCCATCTACCATGAGATGATAGTCTGCATCCTAATCACCTGTACCTATACATGTACTTTGTTGTAATCTATCCATGATCTCCATGTATTTGTCATCCCGTTGTCATGTCTGCGACATCCTATCCTGTAACTCTATCCCATAAGAACTCATAGTTGCTATATGATTTACATGTACCTTCCTGCTAAGAGCATCTGAAACCTTGTTCTCCTTCCCATTGATGTATCTGATCTCGAAGTCAAACTCACTAAGGGTGGCCAACCATCTAACTTGCCTGGAATTTAGATTCTATTGGTAAAAAATATACCTCAACCCACTATGATCGCTCATCAATACAAATCTCTTGCCAAGAAGGTAATGTCTCCACATATTCAATGCATGTATGATTGTTGCTAACTCAAATTCATGTGTTGGGTAGTTCTTCTCATGCTCATTCAATTTTCATGACTCATAGCACACTACCTATCCTTCTTGCATGAGAACTCCACCATGTCCTCTCTTGCAAGCATTTGTACACACTATGTTGAGTCTCCAAAATGTCATTCATTTTCACCTTCATTTCCATCATTTTACCCTCATTCCTTAACCTTGTAACTCCATAATCCTACATTAGTAACCATTTTCATAATCATATGGTTTATTATTACTATTTTCCAAGTCACTGATTTTAAGTATTATAAGTGAATTTGTGATTAAATATTAGGAAATTAACATGTTTTCATATATATCTAAAAGTGTTATGAGTTTTGTGATATTGTAGGCCTACTTGAAGATTCTAGAAGGGTCCTACTTGGCCATCCAACCTCAAATTCGAATTTCAAATTCCAACTCATGAAGATTTGTGCAATAATTGTAGAAAATGTGGATCATTTACTATGCACATTCAAAGGAGAAGAATCATGGATGAGAGTTTTGAGAGGATTTTTATGTTGCATTTTTAGGAGATTGGTTGTAACCACAAGAGATCAATGTGGATTTAGGATAGATCTAAGGATATATATTTATTTAATAGTTATCCTTAATTTTTGTATAAATAGGAGTGTACCTTTTATACAAAGGGTTCATAGAAGTTGTTAGAGATTAGAGGTATCTAGTTGTTAGTTGGAGGTTCCAAGTTCCATCCAAGGTGTAATTTGTAAAGTGAGGAGAGAGAATTCCTGTGATAATTTGTAACTCATTTTATGAAATATACTTCCACTTTGATCTCCAAGATTTGATAGTTTGTTCGGTGTTCTTGTTGAAGAATGGAGGCCCCCCAACAACCACAGTTTCATACTTTTTTACATATTGGTAACATAGTATAGTTATGTTATTTCATTTCTTTTTAGCAAGTCTGTTTTCATTTTATGAAAGTGTGTTTTTCCTTTCAGCAAATGTGATTTAATTTCAACATGTATGAGTGTGATTTCAATTATGCAAGTGTGGTGTGATTTCATTTATGCAAGTGTGGTGTGATTTCACTTTTGCAAGTGTGATTTCACTTATGCAACTGTGATTTTCAATTTCAAGCAAGTGTGATTTCCTTTATGCAAGTGTGATTTCAATTTCTTTATGTTTTGTTTGGTTTGGATTAGATTGATTTATTTATTTTTATAAATAGTTTTAACTGCATTAGATTAATCTATTTTGATATATAATCACTTAGTACATATAGTATAGGTATACCTCATCTATTCTACAACCCCGAGTTGACAATTAATGACAGGGATTTAACTCGCAATTAAATCCACCAAACTCTTGGTCCAGATCAGAAATATTTAGCACTGGTGCATGTGTCAACAACTGATTAAGTTGCTCAAAACTATCCTCACATTCATATGTCCATTCAAACTTCTTACCTTTCCTCTGCAATGATGTGATAGGATATGAAATGTGTGAGAAGTTCCTAATGAACCTTCTGTAGTAACTTGTCAATCCAATAAATGATCTCACCTCATCCACATTCTTATTTGTTGCCCACTCCATGATGAACCTTATCGTTTCTAGATCCACTGCTATGCCATCCTTGGAGACAACATGCCCCAAATAATGTACCTCTGTATGAAATAAGTTGCACTTACTAATCTTAGCATACAACTGATGCTCTCTCAGAAATATCAACACTTTTGCTAAATGCTCGACGTGTTCCTCCTCATTCTTAGAATATACCAATATGTCATCAATGAATACAATAACAAACTTATCTAGATAAGGACAGAACACATTATTCATCAAACAAATAAATGTAGTTGGATCATTAGTCAAACCAAATGGAACAACAAAAAACTCATAATGCCATACATGGTCTTGAACGCAGTCTTGAAGATATCCTCTTCCTTGATGCGTACCTGATGGTATCACGATCTCAAGTCGATCTTCGAGAACACTATTGCTCCCTTCAACTGATCAAACAAATCATCAATCCTCAACAAAGGGTACCTATTCTTGATCGTTACCTTGTTCAACTTCCTGTAATCAATGCACAATCTAAGAGTACCATCTTTCTTATTTACGAACAACATTGGTGTGAACCAAGGCAATACACTTGGCCTAATGTATCCCTTGTCAAGCATCTCCTTTAACTGCAACTTCAACTCTACCAACTTAGGTGTGCTCATCTTGTAAGGTGATTTTAATGCTGGAGATTCCCCTAGCACTAACTCAATAGAAACTTTTACCTCCCTGTGAGGTGAAAACTCTGTAATGTTGGCAGGGAATACATCTTGAAACTACTACAAAACTGGGTACCTACTCAACACATCTGCATCCTCAACCGCCTTACCCTTGTCACTAGAAATGTGTACTGCAAACATCACACAACATTTTTTGCAACTACGCTTAGCCTGCATAGTGGTAACCATCCTCACTAATGTAGGCTTCTTCTTTCCCTGCAAGGTCCTCTTTTCACCACTATCATCCACACACTTAATGGCCTTGTCGAAGCAATCCACTTTTGTTCTGTGAAGGTAATAATAACCAATCTATAGCCAAAATCATACTATACTAACCCAATGGAAATACATTCAAATGCAACTGTTGTAGGCATACCATTTAACTCAAATGCACAAGCTCTTACCCAATGGTGAACTCGCTTCTTTGTAGCTATAGCCAACTGTGCCAACAAAGATTCTACATGCACTTCTTTTCTCAAACCACGCTTATCCACCAGGTCAGGATTAATATAACTATAGTTAGATCCAGGATCAATCAAAATAGAAACAACTTGATCACAAAGCTTACCATTCATCTCAATGATCGATGCCTCATGATTCGCCTACTTGTTGTCCACAATCGCATAGATCTGAGGAATGTTATTACCAACATCAACAACTGTATGCACCTCATGAGCACTACAAATCTGGGGTTTTCCACCACTTTGATACTGGAGACAATCCTTCATATGATCATCCTTACAACATATCCACCAATACAATGGTTCCCTACCACCACCTCTAGCCTGTTTCTTTCCATGTCCCTTCTCAGCTGTGTTGAATCTCTTGTAAGGAACTGCATTTTATTTCTCAACTTCATCTTAAGTTATTCCTCGATTTGGTGGCCATTTTCCTTTAGCTTTCTCATTTATTTTCAAGTCATGCTTAGGCTCAAATTTACGCTTCGACGGCTCATAACAATGTTTCAACTTTCAGATGGCCTCCTCTAACAATCTAGGCTTATCGAACTCAATCCGGTCTCTAAATTGAATTGGCAGTCCACTGATGAATCTCTTAACCTTGGCCTTCTCCTCCTTGAGGTAAGGCACATACCTCAACACCTCCAAAAACTTTCTAGTATACTCATCATTTTTCATGGAACCCATCCGCAACTCATAAAACTCCTTAGCTCTATCATCATAGTACCTCTCCGACAAGTACTTCTTGAAGAGCCTTTCAAACACGTGCCAAGTCAAATCATTTGCATCAATACCTTTAACATTCTTCACATCTTCGCACCCAATATCTGCTTTACCTTTGAGACTGAAAAGGGTTATCCTTGCTTTCATGTTTTCTAAATAGTCATGCAATATAAAGAATTTCCTCATGCCAAGTAGCCACGCCTCTACATCCTGTGATTTCTTCATCTCTCCATCAATGGTAGGTGGCTTCACCTTCTTGAACTCATCTGAAAAGTATCCCCTATGACTCCTCCAGTAAGGAGGATAACAATGACAGTCATGATACCTGCCACCTACCAGAACCAGAACTAGAATAATACGTGTTCAGTACCTCTCCTATCTGGAGTGTCCAACAACCTACCATAACTGATCGTGTCATATGTATCTGACCTGTGTCCACCATAAGACCTATGTCTACTAGGAGATATACTACCATATGCCCCATTAGTTTTTTCCTCCTGTCCATGGCTGATCTAAAGTGGCCCATGCTACTATAATTCTGACAAACTTTGTAGTATTGTATTCACCTCTGCTTGTTTCTCTTGTGCCTGCATGATTTATCATTGTCTGCTTTGTAACTCTTTATTTCTTCCTACAAGATTCTCAATGTGTCTTCCAAATCAAAAGAATGCCCCACACCACGCTGCTCATTTGATGCATAAGGAGATTCTATGTAGTCTACCACCTTGCTAGCCATTTGATCTCTTTCTTGCAAGGCATATTATGTTAGCTAAACCAAATCAAAATAAACAAATGTACCTTAGCATAATTCGGGGAGCATACCTTGTCTGCAATATCAATAAAGAAGCGTGATACGTGTATAACATAAACATAATAGCATATACACATCTATTTAACAATTGCATCAACGTATAAACATCACTCTAGGTAGGGTCCATTCATCAATGCAATGCCATATCAACAATGCATGCTATGAATTCATGGATGAAAATAACCATTATGCAATCGTACATATTGCCACATGCAACCATTAACATGTATAAGAAATGCCTAATCAACTACACATACGCATAACCGCATGTAGTCGAGCATAAGCAATCAATTCTTGTAACCAACCTACAAGACCAATACATGCAATCAAACAACCAAAAATGCAACCTATCATACAAAGATCTAGTCAAGTTGCATATAAGTTTCATATAATAAAATAACCAGTCACATACTTCTGACGATATATTCCACTCAATTTCCTCGAGATATCCTTACTACAACCATGATCAACATGATGCAATGCAACAAGCAAATGGAATGTAAGTGTAAGAGGCACACATGCAACTAACACTCATGCATGACGAACACATTCACCCAAGGAGAGCACAACCATGCTCTGATACCAACCTATAACACCCCCTCCTCCCAGGTCAACCCAAGCAACCAGTCAGTCGGGAAAACATGTGATGAGAGAGGTTACTAAGGAATTCAATCTCATAAGTGACCTTAAGGAAATGGAATCGATGGAATTCATCAAACAAACCCATTCACATCAGAAACAACACACTCAAGAGACAAGTCAGCCACTCAGACAACTTGTCCTTGGGTCCCACTATTGTTCTGGATCTCTTAGACCATAGTCACTCTCATTCTATGGGTAAAGGAGTGACCAACAAACTAATTTCACTCTCACAGGCCTGCCTACTAGTGTCCATGGACCAAAATTGCCAGTTTTGTGCCAACGACCCCAAGATTTGAGCCACTTTTCTAATCCAGAATCCCAGCCACTACCCAAAATTTTTTACAACTTTCAGAATCATTCAAATACATGATAACAATACTGAATACTCAAAATCAACCCAAGGACTAGGCCTGAGCATCCCCAATCTGGATTGACATTATGTCAAACACTTGGCATCAATGCAACTTACAAGTCTAGGATACAAGACAGAGAATAAATGACTAAAATAACTTATGAAACATAACCAAAAGGATCACCTTCTTCTCCATTGGGCTGTTATATCATCAATTATGTCTTGCATCCATCCAGTTAACAATTACAAGTAATTACATGAAATAACCATGACATGAACCAGTCATTTAACCATGCTTATAACTAGCATAAAACCATGTAAATATCAGAGATAAGAAAACCATTGAATCCACATATAAATCAATGAAAAAGTAAGAGAACTTATCTTCTATTACTCATAGACAAATTCGACTAGGTTCGGGACATCCACGTACCACCCGACCATGGACATGGTTGAACCAAATATCTCTTTTATCCAGTCACCCTCGTGCCATATTCCAAGCATGAACTTGAGATCTCATAGAACAACCAATCCAAGAACAACTAAGGGAATCTAGAGGTTAAACCACCTCCACCCTCACCAAACTATGATCACACCAAAAAGGTTCTCCAATCACAACCGAACCATACTTGGAGTTCCATCTGAAATCCATCACTATCCTTGAGGAATTTTCCATCTTCTTGTATCTCAAGCTTTATCGCATTCCAAACCCGGATCACTAGGCCCTAAACCAAGACCTCTCCCTCAGGCTTTACCGTGTATCCTGCCAAAACTGGTCAAGGGATTCCTAGGCCTTTGGGAATGGAACTTGAGACCACCTCTTCCCCGGATTTTGAAATCCATCTGGCAAACAAAGCTCAAAAACTTAAATAAACATCCCAATACCATGACATCCATAAAAAGGAAAGGCTAGGTTGAAATCCATTGTCATAACCCACCAAAACCATGCCACTGACAACAAGAGAACCATACACCAACATACAAAGCCATGCATTTCCAAACAAGTTAGGAAATCACACATGAAAAAGGTTACCTACAAGTATTATTGTTGAAGTTTCTTGATCCTACACTTCTTCCTTGATCCTTCCTTTCCTTCCTGTCCATTTTCTTTCTTTTCCTTCCTTGATCCAAAGGTAGAGTGCTCCAAGAAAACTCTATGTGACCAAGAGTGAGAGAGAGAGAATAATGAGAGAACTCCGAACTTGAACTAACAAATGGTTGAATTGACAAAAACCATGAGCTAGTCCTTAGAAGCCTTTTTATGAATGAGGCCTCTCATTTCTTCATTTTCCATTATTTTCCTTCAATTTCCTCCCCAAATGCAACCTGTGACCTTTCACCTTACTTTTCTCCTAATTTTCTTTATTTTCGTAAATAAATGAGCCAAAAATGCCTTTTAATGTCTTTGCCTTAGCTTTTGCCAATTTTCCTTAGTCAAAACACACGTCCAATGATGCCCACTAGGATATATTTTCCCAACACTCAACTTGGAATAAGTGTCCCTTAACCGTGGTCTTATTTTTCCTTTATTAATTTTTATTACATGAAATTTTTACTAGGGATCTATTACACATATTTTGATTCGAGGTGCAATTGTTTTTCTAGACTTCCCCACCAAATTAGACGACTTCCTCACATACTTGGTTTCTATTGGTTGACATTTATCCTTGAATGATGTCAATCAATATAAAAATCCAAGTCCTAATATCCTTCTTTGTTTCCAAACCAACTGATTGCAACCAACCAATATGGGACAAGACTCTTTAGCTCCCAAACCTTGAAGACTTTGAGATCAAACTCTTCTATCCCCTCTACCCAAAACTCCAAGAATGGTACCTAAGTTCCATAGGTTAATAATTAAAATCTTTAGCCCAAGGCTCATCCCCCAATATTCCCAACTCATAGGGTATATCTCCAAAATGCTCAAATCCTCACCTTGTCCAATTTTTTGAGCAAAACTTCCCTCGCCTTCCCATTTTGGATTTTGTTGTATAGGTACGGTTCCTTCCATTTGAGGAAAACCCACCCTCATATGGTCCAATTTAATTTGTTCTTATCCAAAACAACTTATATAATATTCCTTGAGTTAGTTATCCTTTTATTTTAATTAAATATATTAAACAAAGCTCGTTGTACTTTATTAGTTCAACCAACTCAAGTCGTAGATCCTTCTAGAGTTTGTCAATTTTCTTTAACATACATTAACATGTCTTGTATAATAATAATAATAATAATAATAATAATGGTCATCACCTAGAAGTTTGAGAGAGCGCGATGGCTAGGTTTTCTGCATCCCTCAGCGCCGCCAACAGCGATTGCAGGCTCTCATTCGAAGGGACAGCATTTGCAGGCATTCCTTGCTCGATCCTGCAAGCCAGAACAAGTGATCCTTGGAGCTGCTTGACCCTTGGAAATAATCGGTACTCGGTGACAGAGCAATCTTTCTCTCGGTCCTGCGCTGTCGTTACCCTCAAAGATCAGAAAAGCCGTGGAAAGTTCTCACGCCAGGCCGATGGTCTTGCTGTCAAAAGGCCAGATCCAAACCAGTATTGGGCCGCTGCGACCCTCCCTTCAAAGATCACGCCCTGGTCAGGAGTTTTTGTCTGCGCGGATGGGGAAAAGACCAGGCGATTTACTCCTCGACCTTATTCCGGAAAACTGTGGGCTCGATCCACCTCTTCCTGGCAGGACAGCCCGCCGCCCTCTCGGTCTTCCTCCACGCTGAAGTCTCTTGAATGCAAGGATTGGGGTCTGCATGTAGCGGATCTGCCCCATCACACGCACGTAGGGTCCTCTCTCTGTAGCCACAACTCGGATCTCACTGCTACAGGCAGAGCAGAAACCCAGATTGAAGGCAATCATCAGGTAAACAAATCATGTTTTCAGATTTTCATTAAAACACCTGAGTCAAAATCTTTTTTAGCATGGGTACATGCAGAAAGAACTGTGAGGGAGCTGAAGCAGCAACTCTGGGTTTTGACTGGATACCCTAGACAGACCCAACATCTAGTAAATGGTAGATGGTCTCTCCAAGACAACAGAACCATGGAAAGCTATGGGATTAGGCCAGGAGAAACCATTGTTTTGAACCTCAGACTGAGAGGAGGAGCTCCCCCATAGGGTCAGACAAGTAGCTCAGGAGGGGAGATGGGGAAAAAGACTGCACCTCAGCAACAACCCAAAGGAGGGATCTCATACAAAAACATCCTCCAGGGCAATAAAGATCCAGGATCTTCTTCAGATCAAGGCAAGTATACTCCGAGGCCATATATCGTAGATCAGTTAGGGCAAACCCCAGCCCTAAACCTTGACTCTTCAGCGCTGGATGTTTTTGTCAATTCCTACGAATCTCAAGCCCTAATCTGTCATTTTAACAGTTTCTGGCCGAAACCAATGGATCTTTTCCATTGGATTTTCACTACTTGGACCATGGAATGTGACATACATCTATGTTCCAAGGGCTTCTTCATAGTCAGATTTACATCCTCGGAAGCTAGAGAAACAATCATCAGAAATGGGCCTTGGTTCTGGGGAACATCGGGGCTTTTCATGACCCCATGGTTTCCAGATTTCGATCCAAACACCATGACTGTAACCAAAGTACCGGTCTGGGTCCGCTTTTTCAACCTCCCCCTCCACTTCTGGAGTGAACAAGTACTGGAAGGAATTGGGAACAGCATAGGGAAATATATTAAAACAGATCTGGAAAGAATTGATGAAAGGTTATACACTTTTGCCCGAATCTGCGTTGAAGTAGATCTCAGCAAAGGGCTGCCAGACAATATAAGACTGATCTACAAACAACAAAACTGGTTGCAAACACTTGACTATGAAAACACTACTTTCAGATGCAGGTTTTGCAGGCAGACAGGACATCTACAAAGCACATGCACAGAAGCAAAAAAAGTGAACAGCAAAAAGAAGCAGAAAGGAAAGCAGAGGAAAGGATGGCATTTTCCCCCCCTTCATTCAGATGAGGAAGAATCAGAAGCAGAAGAAGACGACACCGTAGCAGAAAATGCAGAGGTATCCAAAGAAAAGGAGAAAAAGGAAGAAGCTACTCCAGTAAACAAGGATACACAGATTCACCAAAATCAGTCAGAGAAGAAAAACGAGGAACAAAACATAGGAGGGATCAAACGGCATCACCACTCAGATACATCAGACTCAGACAAGGAATCAGGCTCACGAAATGCAGAAACTCAGTTAGTCATTGCTTTGATCGAGCCAGCACAAGGAGAATGGCGAAAGGTTGAAAAGAAAAAGGGGAGAAAAACTTGAAAGTTCATGGCCAGATTTCAGTTCTTTCCTTTTTCTCTTTTTTTCTTCATGCACGTTGGTCTTCAAACGTTGCGCGGGGTGCTATTGCACTCGTGCCCATATGGGCAACTTATGGAATGCTTCATTGCATCTGCTAGTGTAACTTTTCATTAATTCTTTTAATAAAAGTTACCGTTTTTTCTTTTGGAAAAAAATAAAAATAAAAAATAATAATAATAATAATAATAATAATAATCTATTTAGTTAAAATAATAATAAATTATTAATTAAAATAATAATAATGAATTTAAATTACCATATCGTATTGTATTATTTGATAATTAGGATATAGATTAATGCATTTAATAATTAATTCATTTTCTACACAGTTAGACAATTTTATACAATCAAATTAGTTTGTATAGTAGGGAATGTGTATGATGTATGCATATGTAGCTAGCATACACATGCCTTGTATGCATGCTATTAATCATATTCCATCTGTAACTCAAGATCGGTTATTCCATCACCCCTCCCACTCCTGCCACCCCAGATCCTTTGTAGAGTATTTTCAAAGGATAATATTAGTATAAAGTTTATAGAAGATGCCAAAAATTAAACAAAATTTGCAAAACATTTAAATAGTACTTGATAAAGGCATGTTGATTGGGTTTCCATCTAGTTTTATGATATGACCTAAAATTCTTTGGCCCATATCCATGATTTCCACCTCGTTGTGTTGTTGTTGGACAATCTCATATTTTTTATAAAACTAACCCAATAAATAATGTGGCATTTGAGGGAGTAGAATTGAGACATCTAGCCATATTCAAAACCTTTTGACAAATAACAATGCACTCAAATTGAAGGGATTCGGTTTTCCTCTTTTGGCTATATAGAGTTTCCATGACGGAGGCATATTCATTATTTCTAATTTCTTCATGAGGGGGTACCCTACCAATGATAAAGACAATTAAGTTCTAGTTATTCACAATCACATTTTCTTGTATTTTTAAAACTCAATGGATATCAAGTTGGTTAAACACAATGTAAATTCTTAGGATATAAGTAATTTTCCATTCCAAAATCACTACACAACACCTACAAGTTCCCCATTTCAATGTCCATATGATTAATTAGCAGACTACCATAACCAATGGAGAAAACTTTTTCTAATATCCACTGAAACAAATAACATCAATGTAAATGACCTTCAAAATCAAAGTTTGTCCCAAATAATTCTAGAACCCTAACAATTTATCTTTTCACTTGGAAATAAAAAAATTCAAAATAAAAAATTTCTTATATTTTCACTTTTCATTATGAGAGAAATATTTTATTTTATTATTTTTAAAATATTTCAATATCTCTTTTAAATCAAATATTAAAATTTCTAACTTTGGATCTACGAAGTGATGAGAGGGATAAAATATCTCAAGATGCAAATCTCTTTTTAAGTGCAAAACTTCAAGAAATGTTTGCACATGAGATTCTTGTTGGGTCTTGTTAGATATTTGATTAATACACTAATAAACTATTTTAACTATAATGTTTTTTTAATTTCACTTGTTTTATATAATATATACCTAATTGGCATTGAAATATTTTATTACTGATTCACATTCTCCACATTAAAATCTTAATACATGTAATTCATATTCAAAAATAGAAAACATATATCCATATGATATAATCTCTCTCTCTCTCCATCGAACAAAATTGTTGAAAATAACTCATACTTAGTTAAATAACATATTTACCATCATGTGTAGTTAATGAATACAAGAAATAGCCTTTTTTGGGCATTTTTTTCTAGTTAATTAGAGATAGATTTTAAAAACTTGAGTTCAAGTTGTTTAATCTATAGAATTCTAGTGCCCCAAGGGTTTTTTAGGTGTTGAATCTATTTGTGCGTTAAAAAATGTGTTCCAAAAAAAAAAAATCATGATCTTGCTTGAAATTGTATAGCCATATTCTTGTGAATAAAGACCATTTCATATTAATTTATCCATTTCACAGCTCAATTTATTAGTTCTTGCCAAAGTAAGCCTATAATATTCTATTTTATTATTGAATTCTATTAATTTAACACTGAACAATATAGGTTATATTTTTTATGCAATTTGTAGAAGAGCATAATTTCTAACTTGATTGGCAGGGACTAAGATGCCATGCAACACTTTTAATATGGACATTGAAATATTTTACTTGTGGTTAATAGTAAAATATTTTTTGTTATTAATATATGTTTATTTTCAATATTACATATAACTTGAAGATAGAATGAAATACACATCATGCAATATCAATAATATTATTTTCTATTCACACCATATTAACTAGTTAAAAGAGTACATATATGCCTCAATACTAAAAAGTAAATTAATATTTTTTTCAATTACTTTATCTCTATATATAAACTTGATGTAAAATTAAGGTGAAATTGAAGTATTTTATTTATGGCTAACGTTAATTGTT
>APFE031236063.1:3191-57178 GCA_000404065.3 Pinus taeda | reverse complement strand
ATTTAATAAATCCAAAGTTAAAATAAGTGTATACCAGTTCTTAAAATAATTAACATATCTATTAAAACAATTTTCAAAATTAAACAATTACAAATAAAAGTAACACCCTTTTCTTAAAATTAAATTTGTGAGTTATACATCTAAAATTTATATATTTTTAAATCTTACTTGACATTCTTCTTAGTCTACACCCTCGAAAACCATAACAAAAAAATGAAATATTCATAGTTGTTTATAGAACACACAAATACACATTGAAACATTTAATAAGCTTGTCAGCAAAGTGGGCAAGGCATGTCATAATGACAAAAATAAACATTAAGAGTTTTAACAATCGAATCATCAAAGTGACCAAGACACATCAAAATTAAGGTCGTGCAACATTATTGCATGTCTTATTAGCTCCCAAGACAATATAAACAATAATGAGTCTCGATTTATCTAAATCCATGGAAGCAACACCCAAACAAATCAATATAGTAGCATCTCCTACATCATATCTGGGGCTACCAGCCCTACACAGACACACATCAAACAATTTTACGATTAGTAACAATCCATTAATTTTTTATTTTATTTTTCAAATAGTGTAACTGAATAAACACTAAGAGTTTTAACAATCGAATCATCAAAGTGACCAAGACACATCAAAATTAAGGTCGTGCAACATTATTGCATGTCTTATTAGCTCCCAAGACAATATAAACAATAATGAGTCTCGATTTATCTAAATCCATGGAAGCAACACCCAAACAAATCAATATAGTAGCATCTCCTACATCATATCTGGGGCTACCAGCCCTACACAGACACACATCAAACAATTTTACGATTAGTAACAATCCATTAATTTTTTATTTTATTTTTCAAATAGTGTAACTGGACTTTGTTGAGGACATTTGTTTTTGTGTCAAATTAAATTTTTTATAATTACAAGTTTGTTGCTATGAACGCTACGCAAAAGTGTTTTATGGAAATTTTGAAAAATCCTAAATCCATTTATACATTCAAAACACGTTTAAAAAAAAAAACAAAATTATAATATATATATCTATATATATATATATATATAGCCTTGTATTCTATAACACAAAATAGTGAATAGTTAAACAACAATAAAGAGGATATTAAGAAAAGACTAGGAAAGGAAAAAAATTCAAAGAAGAGAACCTAATAGGTGAAAAAAATAACAATTGAGAAACCACAAGAAATAGACAATGGGAGAAAATATCTCCTTAGAGAACTACACCTTAAAGAATGATAATGTCATCAAGCAAGCATATGGGTTTCCAAGAGATCATGTTTCTCGTGTCCATTGCCTGTCATTCCCTTTACAACAAAGATAGGGCCATTCCATGAATCATCAATAGTGCAAGCCATCAATGAGCTTGAAATCCACTTGAAATAATCATTTAACCCAATATCTTCAAATGAAATTGTTGAAACAATAATTTAACCCAATATCTTCAAATGAAATTCTTGATGATAATGCCATCAAGCAAGCACATTGGTTTCCAAGAGATCATGTTTCTCGTGTCATTTGCCTGGCATTCCCTTTGTAACAAAGATAGGACCATTCCATGAATCATCAATAGTGCAAGCCATCAATGAGCTTGAAATCCACTTGAAACAATCATTTAACCCAATATCTTCAAATGAAATTGTTGAAACAATAATTTAACCCAATATCTTCAAATGAAATTGTTGCATGCTATCTGTAGCCCCTGCTCATAGAAAAGGGTGGTGAGTGGTAAATAATACCAATGGCTAATGTCATGTATGGTCCATTAATGGATATTGGGGTTGTGGCATTATGCCCCCACCTATCCTTTGAAAATAGCCCATCACAAGGAACTTCAATGCCCACCTTATATATAGAGAGATAAAGAAATTTATAGTGAAAATTCTCTAATTTCCTCCATAATTGTCTCCTTCTTTTAGTATGAGGGACATGTGTAGTCCCTCCACTAAATATGGATTTGACATGTGCAATCTAAAATAATATAGATTTTACACCACAATATGAAAGAGATGTGTAATTCATTTAATACTAAACATAGAATTGACATATAATATTTCAGGAAAAATATTAATAACAAAAAAGTGTTAACCATCAATGAAATATTTCAATGTCTATATTATGTAACATAAGTTTATATAAAATAGAGATAAAGTAACTGAAAGTAAAAGATTTCTTAAATTTTTGGCTTAAAATGTATTATTTTTATTATTATTTAAAGATATTACAATACTCATTTAAATAAAATATTTGAATACTTATGTTATTTAATACCTTTTAATATCAACTTCATTTATATCTATATCTAAAAAAAGAGTTGGAAAAAAAAAATTAATGTTGACCATGAATAAAATATTTCAATGTTTACCTCCAATTAAATAATTGTATATCAATTTATATTTAGATATTTCATTATTTCCTTATTCTTAGTATTCTTCATAAGTATAATTTATTTAGTTCTTAATACAGAGTTGATATGTGCATTAAAAAAATATTAATAACAAAACTTGCTATGCACATTAAGTAAAATATTTCAATTATATATATAGAGAGAATGAGATTCTTTGTACTTCCTAATACTACTAATACTACTAAGTGTGCACTTAAAAATATATTTAATAACCAAAAAAAACATTTTAATATAGGAAATTATATCTAAATAAAATAATTTAAATGGCTATCTGAAACAAAATATTTCAATGTGAAAATTTTACCACCCGGACCTCCAAACACGCTCCAAAAATATTTAATGTGAAATATATATATATAATATATATATATATATAACATTTTAACGCTGATAATATGATTATAAATAAAACAATTCAATAACCATGTTAAATAAAATATTTTCCTCTCCATATTTAATATATAAAACAATTATAAAACAATTCAAAGAAAAACATATTTTTATACTCAATATTGATTTGAGACATAATATATATATCTAAACCAGTAATAGTTGTTCTCGTGCACTTATAGTATTATACAAAGGGGGTGGTTTTGTTTTACCCACAGTCAGGGATGAGGCTTTGTTCTACCTAGGGTCAGCGATAGAGATTGGGAAAAGAAAGAAAGGGTATTAATGAAATTAGTGATACTGAAGTTGTCTATTACTTTACTAAGATCACGTATTAATACACTAAAGTGATAGGGACACTATCACATAATGCTTAGACCATGCTGGCTATTCTATATATCCATTAGAATTGTGCTATATTTTGGCTTAGTAATTGGCAATGGCCGCATATATGATGGTATGGAAAAACCAAATTGCTTTAGTACATCTCATTTTAGGGTGTCTGTCTTGTGGTAATAATCTTTTCCCGTCAATAGCTTCGTCCATCCTATTTCCCGTGACGATTAGTTTAGTTTAATGAATAGAGAAAATGACATTTTTTAAAGCATTTTTTTAAGTTAATTTTAACTATAATTAGATACATATTTTTAAAAATTTGAGTTCAAGTTGTTTAATCTATAAATTATAGTGCCTTAAGGGTTTTTAGGTGTTGAATCTATTTATGCATTAAAAAATGTATTCTAAACAACAAAAAATCATAATCTTGATTGAAATTGTATAGCCAAATTCTTTTGAATAAAGGTCATTTCATCTGTAAGTTAGATATCATCATTTATTGCCACCGTAATTTAAGATATTTTTTCATAAAAAATGGATAGAAATAAGATGTATATAATTTATTTTTTCCTTAACACTTTATGTAGGAGTAAAATTGTACATGTGCAAATTTACTAGTGTTTACCATCCACCAAAATTTATTCAAGCCCTTGTGTTCTAGCAAGCAATTAATTTATCCACTTCACATCTCAATTTATTAGTACTTGCCAAAATAAACATATAATCTTCTATTTTCTTATTAAATTTTATTAATTTAACATCGAGCAATGTAATTATATTTTTTTATACAGTTTTTAGCAAAACATAATTTATAATACACTAAACCCCTAGTTACTTTTAATACTTGTCATTTACTATAATTTACTTTTACTATATGAGACTTTAGTAAATGAAGACTGAAATGTTTAAAAGAGAACATGTGGTGATGATTAACTAAACACTTAATAACCATGAATTATTTGTAAACCGGCAATGTACTAATGTAGTAAGCACTTAAAAACATGAACATGCATTACTGAATGTATTCATAAATGAGGAAATTATGCATAAACGGTAAAGAAAAAATATTATAACTGAGATACGCAGATATAAGTAGAATGGTAAGGAAATTCTTTAATACATACAACAAATATCCATGACAAATAAGTGAAGAAGAAAAGAAAATTTGTTAAAGTATGCTTAGAAGCCGAACCTTGAAGGATTAGATGAACAACAAGATTTAACTAAATAAAAACCCTTGCAAAAATGAAAATCTATACAAATTCACAATTGCAATTTAAAATTGTATCGTACTGCCATAATGCAAGCAATTTTAGCACATATATAATGGCAGAAAATTTTATAAATTTAAGAGATACTCTTATAAATTAAGGGGCATTAAAAAGGGTCTCCACTGCATTTGCAGTAATCACAGAAGTAAACCCTTGTACAAAGGGTCGTGACTCGTAAGTGATTGTATTAATAACAATAATTACAATATTTAAATATACAAAATTTATCCATGGTTTTCTTCAAGGACGCCATAAAAATTGTTAAGATGATTTCCGAAGATAAACATTTTAGTCAAGAAAAAGGAAAATTCTTAGATGAAAAAGCAAATGAATTCCATGATTTGAAATTAGAACAATATTCCATGGATGAATTTGTAACCATGTTTACTTCTTTATTGAGATATGTCCACTATATTTATGAAGAGAAGAGATTTAAGCACATTTTTATTTTGGAATATGGATTTGAAAATTTTAATTTAATTATCAACTAGACTAGATCCATTTTTTCTTTGGATCTATCAAGCATAGAGAGGGATCAAATATCTCAAGGTCCAAACCTCTATTTTAGTGCAAAACTTCAAGAAATGCTTGCACTTCAAGATGTTTGATCCTTCTCAGTGCTTAATAGATCTGGGGTTAAGATGCATCTAAGTCAGTTTAGTTATTAATCATTATTAATTATAATTAATTTAACAAGTATAATATATATATATATATATATATTATATATATTATATATATATTTTATTTTTATTCTTTTGTAATTTGACTAAGTCAAAAATTCTAGATCATAGAACAAAAAAATAGATCATTACAACATTTCTCCATACTGGGTTGGAGAGTGTCTCTTGATGCAACTAGTCTAGATCCATCTTAACTCTGGATCTACCAAACATCGAAAAGGATAAATGTACAACAAAAATCAGCTTTATAAGAACCAATAAGATTCAACATGATGATGTCAACCATAGGGGACGATTCATCATTTTTGGAGTAAAAAAAAAAAAAAAAAAAAAACTACTTTTTCAACTTATCTCCGTATGGTTTTACTCAAATTTTGAGCGGGAGCACTCATTGGATGCAAAATTGTAGCATCCCTCCCTTGTGTACTAAATTATTGTAAATCTAATCTAAATTAAAGCTAGGTGTGATATCCACCCTTGTGTGTTAAATATTTGTAAACCTCACCTGAGGAAAGCTAAGTTTGATACCCTCCTTTGTGGGTTAAACTATTCTAAACCTAAGCCGAGGAAAGCTAGGTGATATGTAATATGAAAAGAAAATGTGTTATTAAATAAATTAATAAAATAAATCACTTAGAGGGTGGAGCACCAAGAGAGAGGAGATGATTACCAAATCCCATGAGGAATGGGATAGAGATTAATCTTTCATAATAAATCTTCTAGATGTGATTCTAGATAAGCTTGGATAGATTGCAGAACCATCGGATGGATGTGAGATAAAGATCCATCGGACATAAAAGCTTTTTGGGAGATAAAGGAAAGCTTTTATGAGCAAAATCCTCATGGGAGATAAAGGCAAGATTTTTCGGAAAAGACCTAGGCAAATGGAAAAATCCATAAAAGCGGGATGCCTTTAATGGTAACTAAATCATGAAAGAGGGTATTAAATACCTAGTGTATCAATCAATTGAGGAAAGTTGATCCTTGGCAAGATCTTCGGTGCTGGGGGAATCAGAGGTGATTCATGGCTGGGTGGTGGTGGTGCTCCCTCCAAGTGAGGTTTTAGTTGGTATCAAATGCGTGGAATGGTTGTATGATGATTCTTACTCTCTCTTTGTTATAATTCCAGTTTGTTTATGATAATATTTCTTAAGTTGTCTTCGCCATGGGAATGCTTGATGAATAGTATATGCTTATGTATTAAAACATTTATTGATGTTTCCCTCTAATCTCATGAGATTCACTTGCATGATATGTGTTTTGTGTTAATCCTTACATGTTATGAGATTAAAATCAATTAACTCATATATAATTATGGTTGAATTTATCTCTATTATGGAAGGATGGATTTATTATGTTGGTTGCATTCTAGTGTGAAGTTAACTATAGAAGCATGTTCAGTGGGTAACAATTCTAGCACCCATTCATTGTAGAAATTGGCATGTGACCACCCATTCATGGTATAAATTGGAATGTGACCACCCATTCATGGTAGAAATTGGCATGTGACCATTATTCATAAATAGATTACTTGTGTTAATGTTTCCTTATGAAATGATTGCGTCCATTGTGGCTTGATGTGCATATCAGTATTTCTTTGACCATGCTTAAGGAGTTGGAAAATGGTAACTATACCTAATAAATGATTTTGGTTCTAAGTCTGAAACCGTGAAGTCAAATCTTCATGTTATTTAATCCATGCAATAAGGTACTATAAGCTAAGTTGCTTTCCTTGATGTATTCCACTTCTTTACTTGCATGGCATAAGATATCTATTGATGCTTCTATCTGCATTCTTGTAATTAATCTCATTTTATACATGTGGATTTGTGTAATATCCGATGAATCTAAATTCAATCATCATTTTAAAGGATCAGACTATGTATGTAATGCTATATAAAGGCTCTAGTTAACATGGCAGTTAGTGGTGCCTGCATGCAGAACATAAGGTATAATGCCTTTAATGGAATAGTCCATGATGATCAGAAGATCTATGGTATGCATAAGGTTCGATCTTCATTCTTTCTGTTGCTTAGTAGTAATATTTATGATGAAAATGATGAATTCTTATCATGCATATGTTCTTATTGCATTATGATTTAACAATATAACATACTAAGTGTATGAAAATGTAAGTGGTTGATTTGAATTATAAACTCTGACAACGGGATCTAAACACCCTCATCCTGGTACTGGCTAAGGATGGTGTAGGTATTATTGCATGTGCATAATAGATAAGGTAGTAGTAGCTTTGATTATGCCTAAAGTAGGATGCATGCCCATACTATTGGAAATAGATGTAGGGAAATGTTCTATTAATGCTACATGGAATATTGCATGAAGACATTATAGTAGCTGTAAGGGTTGCATGTGAGGAGAGCATGTGATATTACACCTAGGTTATATGATTCTCTACCTTGATATTTCACCATGGTTATGATGTTGGGTTCACTCGACCCGTGATGAATATGAAATCTTAATTGTAATCAAGACAAAAATTTTAAATTTATGGGGCCTAAAGGCTATTTTCTTGGGTAGACTAAGGAGGTTCATTACAAATGGTATTGGAGCCTAGGTTCAAACACTAAGTCATATGGACTCATCCACCTTTCTAGGGTTTCGTTGACAGGTTTTAATTATAAAATCTCTATAAGAAAAATAAACTAGATCCATAAAGGTAGAAATTTAATCTTCAAACTTTGAACATGTACAGTCGTATTGATTTCTAGTCATTAAAGGAAATTATTATTGCTTAAGATTAAATCCAAATACTAACATATTTTATGGAGGAACCATTAACATATGTATAATAATTTAATTGTATCAAGAAATTAAATCTAATGGAGAGTTCCATGCAATATGAAAAGAGGTTGACTTTTTCTAGATTGTGTATGGAGACACGATTTCTTGAAAGACTGTAGGGGTCAAAAATTTAGTATTGGGTCAATTCGACCAATTTTTTCCTCAAAATTGATATCAGGGTAAATAAACATGGATTTCTTAAAAATCAAAAGGTTTTTCATGCTCTCGAGCTTCTATCCAGGGTGATTGGATTATCATTATGTTTTATAAACCAACAATATTATTGAAGTCCACCAACTCTTAAGTCAGCCTAATCTATAGTCCATCCAAAAGCCAATAGCAAAGCTCTCAATACGTAAGCACCAAGCTGTGTACATGATTCCACAAGGAAGATTATTTGTGTAATACACTTAAGGGAGTTCATGATCTTGACTTAAACTTCTAATTCTATGTACAAACTATCAATAAAAATGGAAACAGGTTGATTGGGTACATCACTTAATCGATTGGTGGAACCCATTCTTGGGCATGTTGCGTTACACCTCGCTCTATTTCTCCGTGGATTAACTCATTACCAAGTGATCCAAGTGGATGTTGGTGGCCACCCACCTATCCCATTTGGACCCCCACAGTTGTCTCTTTCAGTTTTTCAGTTTCCTTAATTATAGCACAGTTTACTATTTTTAGCAATTTTCGGGTCCTAAACTTCCGGAGCCGTTTTTATATCAAAAAATCATCTTTTTCGTCGTAGTCCTTGGATATATCTTTCCAATGGGCTATCATGGGCGTCAAACGGAGATAATATGACCAATTCGCGACCCCAGGAAGTTGGTTGTCCAACTCACCCCAAACGGGGCCCACAATTTAGCATTTCATCTTCTAGGGTTAAGTTTCAGGATGTGAAGGGTTTGCCATTGTTTCTCAAAAATAATAGGCCTTCGAGCCTCATTGTAATACAGTTCAGAGACATGTAGCCGCCACATCTCTTCTTAGAGATAAGCTACCATCGCCCTAGCTGGTTTATTTCCACTTTTGTTTGTAAGCGTATTTCAGTATTTTACAGTAATGAAATGAAGTATTATTTCCGTTGCATATCTGTCTCTATGGTTATCTCTGTATTTTATTATGTTCCTGTTTAAATCCAGATCACCAAGCCATTATGTAGTATTCAACTGCAGTCATGTATGAGGGGAGCTTGATTGTTTCCCTCACATAACACCGTCAATCCCTGAGCAATGCAAATCGTTGCCTCTGCTTCCACAAAGATGGTGAGGATGTGAAACCGTAAGTTACTCAATCAGAATGATCGACGGAAGATTCTCCTACAGTTTCCAAATCTAACAGTGGTTTTTCTGTAGGATTTGCATAAACGCTGCTTGGGGTGGCTATGGAGCGTGCTTTATGAATAAACAACAATACACTGGGAAAACTAGATAAGTTCAATCACATCCACGATGGCGTGTTTTATTCCCATGCATAGTCGAAAAAATAGTGGTTTTTCTGTAGGATTTGGATAAACGTCGCTTGGGGTGGCTATGGAACATGCTTTATGAATAAACAACAATACATACCAAAAGTCTCAGAAAAAGGGCTGCAACACTATGGGTGCCTGCTTTATCGCTAATTTGGAGGTAGGTGAGTTGGCCATAAGCCAATGATGATGTTTCCTTGGAATGATCGGGGAAAAGTCAAAAACCTCAATTGTTTCCTGTTGTTTACAGTGAGATGAAGATGTTGTGATAAGGATTATCCACCCCCTCAGTCGGATTAAGTTATCCATATTATTCCTGCGAAAAACATAAACGAGCCGGAAGAGTTGGAATGGATAGACTGGTTGACGCTCAACCTTATCCATGCAATGAACTTAGAAAAAAAATGTTGATCCCAACTACGTGCTCTATCCATCGATACAAAAGCGAACGAGCTTGATTCTTTATCCTCTGTGAATAGCAGTGGGAAAATATTGTTTCGATTGGTGTTGTTTTGCCTAAACGAGATCAATATATATGTGTTTGTGTGTGTGTGTTTGTGTGTGTGTGTGTGCATGTGTGTTTGTGTGTGTGTGTGTGCATGTGTGTGTGTGTGTGGGAAGATCCTATTAAAAAAAATGGGGTACAAACGAACACGGGGGAGGTTGTGAATCATCATCGACATATGCATGTAGTAAGTTTCAATGTGCCCTTAATGTTCCCAAGTTTCAGCTGTAGATATGTCTTGTCGTTGGCAAAATAGTTTGTGATGTGGAATGGGATTCCAACGTGTTTCAACCTAATCAGCTATGGAAATTGTGATAGTCATAGCTGTTAAATGAGTGACATGATGGAATTAATGATGTAGGTTTTGATTTGTTTATTTTGAAGCTAAAACCTGCGAGGGTTTGGCTCGATAATTTCATCAACGCCAAAGAGGCCACTCAAACTCGAAACAACAAGGCATGTGTGGAAGCATGTAGGAATACAAATTATAGAACGCAAAATAGGTCTGAAAAACAAAAACAAAGAATTCTTTTGATGCATGCAACGGAGGAGATGCATCGTTGGTTTCCCTCCCTAAGTCTGTGTTCTCAAGTTTCAAGTATACAGTTATGTTTTTCGATCATAGTATAGGTTATGGTGGTAGAAAGAATGAATCACTAATGTATATTAATCATAGCAAGCAAGCTTGCAAGTCTTCAAAGCAATGGAACGATGCTATGTGGCATCGTCATGGTGAAATAGATTTTGTACTCAAACCAGCACGATAATAATAATAATAATAAATTTTAAAATTATCGAACGTGGTTAATTAAAATGGCCATTAAATGGTCATTAAGAATTTAGTTGTTTGTGTTTCATCCTAATGATAATTAATTACAGTGAATTCCAACCATTGTTGACCATTCCAGAACATGACCCGACCATCAACTACACCAGAGTAAGGTCCTCTGCCCTGAGGATCGAATGCTATGCTCTCTGGTCCCTAGACTTCATTCTAGAACTTGATCTCAGACTTCTGAAGTTTGCTTTTTTCATCCCTTAGCTAAGGAAGCTGCGACCATGGCAGGGATTCGACTGCATATGGTATAAAGTTGGGGAAACGAGATATCAAACAGAGTTGAAATGGGTTTTTTCTCACGTATATTGCAAGCCCCAGCAATGCAACAACAAATATCGTTCTTGTCCCGAAAGATTCTGCCATTGTTTCACTTGCCCCACTCCTCGCCATTGTTTTGGGGTGGAGTTCAATGATATAGGTAGTTTTAAATTAATAATGATATGACCAACCAAGTAGTTTTTAAATTTAATTAAAAAAAACGTTTTGGTAGGGAAGGTGTAGAAGTCAAAAGTAAAAAGTCTTGAATTTTTGTTGTAGGGAGAAGATGAGTAGGTGCAAAATTCTTCACCTTTCGATCATATATGTCCATTTTCCACTATACGACCTCTCGCCACTGATCAAGAGTCCATTTGAATTTGTTAAAAATAAAAATTGAACATGGGTTATTGTTCAATTTCTCATTAGGGTTCAAGTTTCACCAAGGAAATTCTCTTAGTTATACCTGTTCAATTTTCATTAAGGATATGGTTGTGCTCATGTTTGTGTTCACTGATATTCACAAATGGTTAGGGGTACATGCAAGTACCTTGGATTGAAAAAATTTAATCCTATTGAAGTCACTTGGAAAATCCTTGTCCTTGCCAAAAATTAAAGCTGGGAGTGAAATAAATTATTCTAAGAAGTGGATAAAAATGGTTGAATTTAATGATATATTCATCATGTTATCACAACTACAATACAAGAAAATTGACACCCCTACAAGTTCTATAAAGGGAATTGACTAAATAAAAGGATAATTATATAAACCCTAGTAAGGTGTTATGTGATGAAAAAGGCTTTCATGAACAATGTTAAGAATATAAAGAGCATATATCTCTATTGCATCAAATAGTAGAGATAGTGGTAAGTGGCATAATAGGTAATTGTTATTGCTTGGGCCATAGAGTTATCCCACTCGTGATAGCATTTGCATGGACGATGATGTATAAGCAGAAATACTTATATTTTGAACATATATAGATGGGTGAGACCTCTTTTAAATCGAAACTTGATCATCGCTATGTTTAGTATGGAACAGTGTATGCTTCTAATGGATAACTATATAAATATTTATGCATTAAATCCTTATGTATAATGATTTCCGTAAATGAACAAAGCCAATTCTAGTTTATCTTAGTGGGATGATTTTTCATGTAAATCTCCAAGTTAGTCATGTTTGAGCATGTGGAGATTGTCGTTTCAGAAGTGAAGGTAAAATACATATATGAATGATGAAGAGAAACTAGAAAATTTTTTCTCAAAACCTCTAACACAAACCATAACATGTACTAGTTGAGGAACTGTGTGGAAAACTATATTAGGTAGGAGATTTAAATAAGGATTGATGAATAAAAACAAATCTCACCTAAGACCTGAAAGGAGAATTATATAATGGAGGAAGTCCATGGTCGTATCCGGGCTTAATTGTGGTATATATATACTTATGCCTTGTCATGAATAGTTTTACATGTTGTTACCATAGTCTGGTTAAGTAGTCATTAAGATAAACATGTTGGAGAGGAACATGCTTAATATCCATGCATATTAATTAGTTATATGAATTTACCATGAAAGCACATGTGTGTGCAGTATTATAGACTTGTAAGAATATTGTATTTATCAAATGGTATAGCATAGTTGCATAGTAATGAGTCATATGAATCTTCCATGTAAGCACTTCCTGATGAATTTTGGTATTGATGGTCTCTTTCATGTTGAAAGAAAGTAAAAGTCATTGCTTAACAATCATAAAGATGGTGGTTACCCCAATGCATATTAAAGGGGAGTATGCCATGTAGAAGGAAAGAGCATGATTGACCTAATGATTATATTGGTAAAGTAGTGTGGAGTTGTTGTTTTTGTGTTGTGATAGACTGTATGTCTTGTTTCTTAGAAGTTGGGCATAGTTGTGACTTGTAGAATCAATGTTAGACTTCTATCAATGCTTACAAATATGCATAGCATGTATAAATTTGGTTTTTTTTTCCTTCATGCAGGGGACTTGAGTTGCCTGAACTATATTGAATTTATATTTTGCTAGCATACATGCATGGGATGTTATGTGCCAAAAAGAATAGGAAAAGTATGCATGAATAACTCATGAATATGTTTAATAACTTGTACAAATTGTTGTTCAAATTAATCTTGTGATTAATGCATCTACTTACAATATGATTCATTCTTCGGTTGGAAGTATGGGTAAGGGGAAACTTAACTTTAACAAATTTCCAGGACATATACATCCTTTGATGGATATGCATAATAGAACCTATAAGTATCCTTGAGTGTAAACCAAAGTAGCACAAATGGTATGGACCACTGGATCAATTAAATGATATTTAACAATATATTTAAATAGATTGATATCATAATTTGTACCAAGAAATTTGTAGAGGATCTCTTATTGAATTTCATTGATAAGGTGTCTAGACAACATAAGGAAATGTTGCGTAATTCAAACAAGAATTCATAAAATAAATAACTTATCTTTGGTAAAGGGTGATTTAATGTGAAGGATGAGCTAACATGTAAATAACCTGAGATCATAAACACCTACAACTAAAAGGAGTGTAGGATTGAAAGTAGTAAAAAATTTCATGTATAACTACATTGAATTATGCATGGCCAACAGGTTGTTGAGGCATAAAAAGGGAAATAGTAAAACATACGAGATGAATCAATGATCTGATTTATATTAAACTTCAAAAGCTATGAGTTAATATTTTGCTTTAGAACATTAAGCAGAAGGTATGATTAAGATGAAAGTATGCATGAATACAATACTATGTGACCGATATTGTAACCACATGAAATCTGGAATTGATTTACACTTGACATAAAAATTTCTTAATTACATAGATGAACCATGATCATAAAAATTCCTTGTAAACTGAACAAAGTTAAAGATAAAGGAATGTTGGTATGATACTAACACGGTGAAAAAATATGTGGATAAAGTTTATGTCATGCAGCCATGAGGATGGTATTATAGGTTGTACCACAAATGGAATATGTACAACAGTACATATGGAACCATATGACTACATATGCTACAAGGTTGAGAAATGAAATGTGTATTGGTGTGTATAACATACCTTGTGTGCAGGTATGCATAGAGTCATTGGATAGATATTTGGCCAGGTAAACAAACATGGAGGTTACCGAGAAGAAGGAAAGTAAGTTTGGTATAAGTAACTATGGTTTTTCTCAGTTTGTCATACATACAATTACGATGAATATATATTGTTATGTGAACTAATATGTTATGACCTTGCAGGCATATTAATGTGGAAAATATGCTAACTGATGTATTGTATGCAGAGATACTGCAAGAAGCAAGTGTTTGACAAGAACACAAAGGCTTTAAAGAATGCAAGCATGGAACATGCATTCTTTAGATAAAATAAATGATAAGCAATAACTACTTTAGTAATATTAAGTAACAGATTATGATATTTATCATAGTTAAACTTTTGCATCTATAAATTCTCACAGATGGTTTGAAAAAAATGTTACAGGTAGCTATGAAAGGAGAGCAATCCTTGAGACTGATGTAGCTATGGAAGGAGAGATGCTCGGATCACTCCTTGTGACCAATGTATATTGGAAAAATTACATCAGATGGCAAAGCCATGAGAGCTATTGATTCAGAAACCAGCTACGTGTGAACGAGGACATGATGCAATGATACACCGAGGACGATGTAAAATTTAAGTGGGGGAGTATGTAACACCCCTCCCTTGTGTACTAAATTATTGTGAACCTAAGCTAAATCAAAGCTAGGTGTGCTATCCCCCCTTGCGTGTTAAATGTTTATAAATCTAAGCTGAGGAAAGCTAGGTTTGATACTCTCCTTTGTGGGTTAAACTATTCTAAACCTAAGCTGAGGAAATCTAGGTGATATGTAATATGAAAAGAAAATGTGTTATTAAATAGATTAATAAAATAAATCACTTGGAGGGTGGAGCACCAAGAGAGAGGAGATGCTTTCCAAATCCCATGAGGAATGGGATAGAGATGAATCTTTCATGATAAAGATTCTAGATGTAATTCTAGATAAGCTTGGATGGATTGCAGATCCATCGGATGGATGGGAGATAAAGATCCATCAGACATAAAAGCTTTTTGGGAGATAAAGGAAAGCTTTTATGAGGAAAATCCTCGTGGGAGATAAAAACAAGCTTTTCCAGAAAATAGATAGGCAAATGGAAAAATCCATAAAAGCAGGATGCTACTAATGGTAACTAAATCATGAAAGAGGGTATTAAATACCCAGTGCAATGATCAATTGAGGACAGTTGATATTTGGCAAGATCTTCGGCTCGGGGGGAATCAGAGGTGATTCATGGCTAGGTGGTGGTGCTTATTCCTCCAAGTAAGGTTTTAGTTGGTAGCAGATGCGTGGAATGGTTGTATGATGATTCTTACTCTCTCTCTCTATTATAGTTCCAGTTTGTTTATGATGTGAGTTCTTAAGTTTTCTTTGCCATGAGAATTTTTTATGAATAGTATATGCTTATGTATTAATAGATTTAATAATGTTTCCCTCTAATCTCATGAGATTCACTTGCATTGTATGTGTTTTTTGTTAATATTACATGTTATGAGATTAAAATCAATTAGCTTAGATATAATGATGGTTGAATTTATCTCTATTATGGAATGACGGATTTATTATGCAGGTTTCATTCCAATGTGAAGTTAACAGTAGAAGCATGTTCAGCGGGTAACAATTCTAGGACCCATTCATGGTTGAAATTGGCATGTGACCATTATTCATAAATAGAGTACCTATGTTAATGTTTCCTTATGAAATGATTGCATCCATTATGGCTTGATGTGCATATCAGTTTTCCTTTGACCATGCTTAAGGAGTTGGAAAATGGTAACTATACTTGATAAATGATTTTGTTTCTAAGTCAGAAATCATGAAGCCAGATCTTCATGTTATTTAATCCATGCAATAAGGTACTATAAGCTGAGTTGCTTTCCTTGATGTATTCCACTTCTTTACTTTCATGGCATAAGATATCTATTGATGCGTCTATCTGCATTCTTGTAATTAATCTCATTTTATGCATGTGGATGTGTGTAATAATCGATGAATCTAAATGCAATCGTCATTTTAAAGGATCGGACTACGTATGTAATGCTATATAAAGACTCTAGTTAACATGGTAGCTAGTGGTGCCTGCATGCAGAACATATGGTATAATGCCTTTAGTGGAATAGTCCATGATGGTCGGAAGATCTATGGTATGTATAAGGTTCGATCTTCATTATTTTTGTTTCTTAAGAGTAATCTTTATGATGAAAATTATGGATTCTTATCATGTATATGTTCTTATTGCATTATGATGTAACAGTAGAACATACTAAGTGTATGAAAATGTAAGTGGTTGATTTGAATTATAAAATCTGACAACGGGATCTAAACGCCCTCATCGTGGTACCGGTTAAGGATGGTGTAGGTATTCTTGCATGTGCATAATAGATAAGACAGTAGTAGCTTTAATTATGCCTGAAGTAGGATGCATGCCCATACTATCGGAAATAGATAGGGAAATGTTTTATTAATGTTGCATGGAATATTGCTTGAAGACATTATAGTAGTTGTAAGGGTTGCATGTCAGGAGAGCGTATGATATTACACCTAGGGTATATGATTTGCTACCTTGATATTTCACCGTGGTTATGGTCCTGGGTTCATTGGACTCGTGATAACTATGAAATATTAATTGTAATCAAGACAAAAATTTTAAATTTATGGGGCCTAGAGGCCATTTTCCTGGGTAGACTAAAGAGGTTCATTACAAATGGTATTAGAGCCTTGTTTAAAACACTAGGGCCTATGGAATCTTCCACCTCCATAGGGTATCGTTGATGGGTTTTAATTATAAAATATCTAGAAGAAAAATAAACCATGTCCATAAAGGTAAAAATTGAATCTTGGAACTTAGAACATGTACGGTCGTATTGATTTCTAATCAGTAAAGGAAATTATGATTCCTTAAATTTAAATCCAAACATTAACATAGTTTATGGAGGAATCATTAACATATGTATAATAATTTAATTAGATCAAGCAATTAAATTTAATGGAGAGTTCCATGCGTTATGAAAAGAGACTATTATTTTCTAGATTGTGCATGGAGACATGATTTCTTGAAAGACTGTAGGAGTCAAAAATTTAGTATTGGGTCAATTCGACCAATTTTTTCCTCAAAATTGATATCAGGGTAAATAAACATGGATTTCTTAAAAATCAAAAGGGCTTTCATGCTCTCGAGCTTCTATCCAGGGTGATCATATTATCATTTTGTTTTATAAACCAACGATATTATTGAAGTCCACCAACTCTCAAGTCAACCTATTCTACAGTCCAGCCAGAAGCCAATAGCAAAACTCTCAATACGTAAGCACCAAGCCGTGTAAATGATTCCACAAGGGATATTATTTTTGAAATACACTTAAGGGAGTTCATGATCTTAACTTAAACTTCTAATTCTATGTACAAATTTTTAATAACAATGGAAATAGACTGATTGGGTAAGTCACTTAATCGATTGGTGGAACCCATTCTTGGGCATGTCGCTTTACACCTCGCTCTATTTCTCTGGGGATTAACTCGTTACCAAGACATTCTGTAGTATTCGACTATGGTTTTGTATGATGGGAACTTGGTTGTTTCCCTCACATAACACCATATATACCTAAGCAGTGCAAATCATTGCCTCTGCTCCCACGAAGATGGTGAGGATGTGAAACGATAGGCTACCCAATCAGAATGATCGACGAAATATTCTCTTGCAGTTGCTGAATCTAAAAGTGCTTTTTTCTGTAGGATTTGGATAAAAGTCGCTTGGGGTGGATATGGGTCATGCCTTATGAATAAAAAAAAATATATCAAGCAAACTAGATAAGTTCAATGACATCTACGATCACGTGTTTTATTCCCATGCACGATCGAAAAAATAGTGGTTTTTATGTAGGATTCGGATAAATGTTTCTTGGGGTGGCTATGGAGCATGCTTTATGAATAAACAATAGTACATACCGAAAGTCCCGAAAAAAGGGCCGCAGCACTGCGAGTGCCTGCTTTATCACCAATTTGGAGGTAGGTGAGTTGGCGACAAGCCAATGACGCTATTTCCATGGAATGTTTGGGGAAAAGCTAAAAACCTCAGTTGTTTCCTGCTTTTTACAGTGACATGAAGATGTTGGGATAAGGATTATCCACCCCCTCAGTCAGATTAAGTTATTCATATTCTTCCTGCAAAAAACATAAATGAGCCGGAAGAGTTGGAATGGATAGAGTGATCGACGCTCAACCTTATCCATGTAATGAACTTAGAAAACATTTATGTGTATAATGTTGATCCCAACTACATGCTCTATCCATCGATACAAAAGCGAGCGAGCTTGGTTCTCTATCCTCTCTGAATAGTAGTGGGAAAATATCGTTTCAATTGGTGTTGTTTTTCCTGAACGAGATCGATATATGTATATATATGTGTGTGTGTGTGTGTGTGTGTGTTTGGGCAGATCCTATTAAAAAAAAGGGTATAGAAGCACAGGCGGGAGGTTGTGAATCATCATCAACATATGCATGCAGTAAGTGTCAACGTGCCCTTAATGTTTACACTCCCACGTTTCAGCTATAGATATGTCTTGTTGTTGGCAGAATAGGCTGTGATGTGGAATGGGATTCCAAAGAGTTTCAACATAATCAATTATGGAAATCATGATAATCATAGTGGTTAAATGAGTGACGTGATGGAATTAATGATGTATGTTTTGATTTGTTTATTTTGCAGCAAAACTCTGCGAGGGTTTGACTCGATAATTTCATCAACGCCAAAGAGGCCGCTCAAACTCAAAACAGCAAGGCATGTGCGGAAGCATGTAGGAATACAAATTCCAGAACGCAAAATAGGTCTAAAAAACAAAGACAAAGAATCCATTTGATGCATGCAATGGAGGAGACGCACCGGTGGTTTCCCTCCCTAAGTCTGCGTTCTCAAGTTTCAGGTATACAGTTATGTTTGTCGACCATAGGATAGGTTCTAGTGGTAGAAAGAGTGAATGATTAATGTATATTAACCATAGTAGGTAAGCTCGCAAGTCTTCAAAGCGATGGAACGATGCTAAGTGGCATCGTCATGGTGAAATAGATTTTGTACTCAAACCAACACGAAAAAATAAAATAAAATAAAAAATAAAAAATAAAACATTTATCAAACATGATTAATTAAAATGGACATTAAATGGTCGTTAAGAATTTAGTTGTTGGTGTTTCATCCTAACGATCTTTAATTGCAGCAAATTCCAACCATTGTTGACCATTCCAGAACATGACTTGGCCATTGGCTACACCAGAGTAAGGTCCTTTAACTTGAGGATCGAAGGTGATGCTCTATGGTCCCTGGACTTCGTTCCAAAACTTGATCTCAGACTTTTGAAGTTTGTTTTTCTCATCCCTTAGGTACGGAAGCTGCGAC
This sequence comes from Pinus taeda, assembly GCA_000404065.3. Taxonomy (NCBI): domain Eukaryota; kingdom Viridiplantae; phylum Streptophyta; class Pinopsida; order Pinales; family Pinaceae; genus Pinus; species Pinus taeda. The sequence goes on along the minus strand of APFE031236063.1, from coordinate 37,694 downwards.
CACGGCAGGGATTCGACTGCATATGGTATAAAGTTGTGGAAAAAAGCAATCAGACTCAGTTGAAATGGGTTTGTGCTCATGTATATTGCAAGCCTCAGCAATGCAACAACAAATATCGTTCTCGTCTTGAAATATTATGCCATTGTTTCACTTGTGCCACTTCTCGCCATTGTTCTGGGGTGGAGTTCAACAATAAAGGTAGTTTTAAATTAATAATGATATGATAGGCCAAGTAGTTTTTAAATTTTATTAAAAAAAAAAAAACATTTTGGTAGGGAAGGTGTAGAAGTCAGAAGTTAGAAGTCTTGAATTTTTGTTTTAGGGAGAAGATGAGAAGGTGAATAATTCTTCACCTTTCGATCATATCTATCCATTTTCCATTTTACGACCTTTCAACACTAATCAAGAGTTCATTTGAATTTGTTTAAAAAAAAAATTTGAACGTGGGGTATTGTTCAATTTCTCATTAGGGTTCAAGTTTCACCAAGGAAATGATCTTACTTATACCTATTCAATTTTCATTAAGGATATGGTTATGCTCATGTTTTTGTTTACTGATGATATTCACAATAATGGTTAGGGATACATGCAAGTACATTGGATTGAAAACTTTTAATCTTATTGAAGTCACTCGGAATACCCTTGTCCTTGCCAAAAATTAAAGCTGGGAGTGAAATAAATTATTCTAAGATTTGGATAACAATGGGTGAAGTTAATGATATAGTCATCATGTTATCACAACTACAATACAAGCAAATTGACACCCCTACAAGTGCTATAAAGGGAATTGACTAAATAAAAGGATAATTATATAAACCCTAGTAAGGTGTTATGCAATGAAAAAGGTTTTCATGAAAAATGTTAAGAATATAAAGAGCATGTATCTCTATTGCATAAAATAGTAGAGTTATTGGTAAGTGGCATAGTAGGTAACTAATACTGCTTGAGCCATAAAGCTATCCCACTCATGATAACATCTGGATGGATGATGATGTATAAGTAGAAATACTTATATTTTGAATGTATATGGATGGGTGAGACCTATTTTAAATCAGAACTTGATCATCACAACGTTTAGTATGGAACATAGTATGCTTCTAATGGATAACTAGATAAATATTTATGCATTAAATCCTTATGTATAAGGATTTCCATAAATGATCAAAGCCAGTTCTAGTTTATCTTAGTGGGATGATTTTTCATGTAAATCTCCAAGTTAATCATATTTGAACATGTGGAGATTGTGGTTTCAGAAGTGAAGGTAAAATACATATATGAATGATGAAGAGAAAATAGAAAGTTTTTGCTTAAAACTTCTAACACAAAGCATAACATGTATCGGTTGAGGAACTGTGTGGAAAACTATATTAGGTAAGAGATTTAAATAAGGATTGGTGAATAAAAACAAATCTCACCTAATACGTGAAAGGAGGATTATATAATGGAGGAAGTCCATGGCCGTATCCGGGCTTGACTGTGGTATATAGATACCTATGCCTTGTCATGAATAGTTTTACATGTTACCAAAGTCTAGTTAAGTAGTCATTAAGATAAACATGTTGGAGAGGAATGTGCTTAATATCCATGCATATTAATGCATTATATGAATTTACCATGCAAGCACATGTGTGTGCAGTATTATAGACTTGTAAGAATATTGTATTTATCAAATGGTATAGTATAGTTGCATTGTAATGAGTCATACAAATCTTCCATGTAAGCACTTCGTGATGAACTTTGGTATTGATAGTCTCTTACATGTTGAAGGAAAGTAAAAGTCATTGTTCAACAATCATAAAGATGGTGGTTATCCCAATGCATATTAAAGGGGAGTATGCTCTGTAGAAGGAAAGAGCATGATTGACCTAATGATTATATTGGTCAAGTAGTGTGGAGTTGTTGTTGTGTTGTGATAGACTGTATGTTTTGTTGCTTAGATGTGGGCATAGTTGTGACTTGTAGAATAAATGTTAGACTGCTATCAATGCTTACAAATATGCATAACATGTGTAAATTTGGTTTTTTTTTCCTCCATGCAGGGGACTTGAGTTGTTGAACTATATTGAAGTTATATTTTGCTAGCATACATGCATGGGCTATTATGTGCCAAAAATAATAGGCAAAGTATGCATGAATAACTCATGATTATGTTTAATAACCTATACAAATTGTTGTTCAAGTTAATCCTGTGATTAATGCATCGGCTTACAATATGATTCGTTCTTCGGTTGGAAGAAAGTATGGTTAAGGGGAAACTTAACTTTAACAAATTTCCAGGACATATACATCCTTCGATGGATATGCATAATAGAACCTATAAGTATCCTTAACTGTAAACCATAGTAATTGATGAAGTAGCACAAATGGTATGGGCCACTTTGTCAATTAAATGATATTTAACAATCTATTTAGATAGATTGATATCATAATTTGTACCAAACAACTTGGAGAGGATCTCTTATTGGATTGCATTGATAAGGTGTCTATACAACATAAGAAAATGTTTCGTAATTCAAACAAGAATTCATAAAATAAATAACTCATCTTTTGGTAAAGGGTGATTTAATGTTAAGGATGAGCTAACATGTAAATACCCTAAGATCATAAACACCTACAATTAAAAGGAGTGTAGGATTGAAAGTAGTAAAAAATTTCATGTATAACTACACTGAATTATGCATGGCCAACAGGTTGTTGAGGCATAAAAAGAGTAATAGTAAAACATACGAAATGAATTAATGATCTGATGAATATTAAACTTCAAAAGCTATGATTTAATACTCTTCTTTAGAACATTAAGCAAAATGTATGATTAAGATGAAAATATGCATGAAGACAATACTATGCGACCGATATTGTAACCACATGAACTCTATAATTGAGTTACACTTGACATAAAAATTTCTTAATTACATAGATGAACCATGATCATAAAAATTCCTTGTAAACCGAACAAAGTTAAAGATAAAGGAATGTTGGTATGATACTAACATTGTGGAAAAATATGTGGATAAAGTTTATGTCATGCAAGTGATACCATGAGGATGGAATTATAGGTTGTACCACAGATGGACTGTGTACAACAATACATATGGGACTGTATGACTACATATGGTACAAGGTTGAAAAATGAAATGTGTATTGGTGTGTATAACATACCTTGTGTGGAGGTATGGATAGAGTCATTGGATAGATATCTAGCCAGGTAAACAAACCTAGAGGTTATCGAGAAGAGGGAAAGTAGGTTTGGTATGAGTAACTATGGTTAATCGCAGTTTGGCATACATACAATTACGATGAATATATATTGTTATGTGAACTAATCTGCTATGACCTTGCAAGAATATTAATATGGAAAATATGCTAACTAAAGAATTGTATGCAGAGACTCTGCAAGAAGCAGGTGTTTGACAAGAACACAAAGGCTTGAAAGAATGCAAGTAGAGATGATGCATTCTTCAGATAAAATAAATGATAAGCAATAGATGCTTTAATAATATTAAGTAACAGATTATGATATTTATCATAGTTAAACTTTTTCATCTATAAATTCTCACAAATGGTTTGAAAAAAATGTTAGAGGTAGCTATGAAAGGAGAGCACTCCTTGAGACCAATGTAGTTATGGAAGGAGAGATGTTGGGAGCACTCCTTGTGACCAATGTGTATCGGAAAAATTGCATCAGATGGTAGAGCCATGAGAGCTATTGATTCAAAAACCAGCTACCTGTGAATGAGGACATGATGCAGTGATACATCGAGGACAATGTAAAATTTAAGTGGGGGAGTATGTAACACCCCTCCCTTGTGTACTAAATTATTGTGAACCTAAGCTAAATTAAAGCTAGGTGTGATATCCTCCCTTGTGTGTTAAATGTTTGTAAATCTCGCCTGAGGAAAGTTAGGTTTGATACCCTCCTTTGTGGGTTAAACTATTCTAAACCTAAGCTGAGGAAAGATAGGTGATATGTAATATGAAAAGAAAATGTGTTATTAAATAGATTAATAAAATAAATCACTTGGAGGGTGGAGCACCAAGAGAGAGGAGATTCTTGCCAAATCCCATGAGGAATGGGATAGAGATGAATCTTTCATGATAAAGCTTCTAGATGTGATTCTAGATAAGCTTGGATGGATTGCAGATCCATCAGATGGATGGGAGATAAAGATCCATTGGACATAAAAGCTTTGCGGGAGATAAAGGCAAGCTTTTATGAGGAGAAGCCTCATGGGAGATAAAGACGATATTTTCTGTAAAAGACCTGGGCAAATGGAAAAATCCATGAAATAGGGATGATGTTAATGGTAACTAAATCATGAAAGAGGGTATTTAATACCTAGTTCATCGATCAATTGAGGACAATTGATCCTTGGCAAGATCTTCAGCTCAGGGGAAACTAGAGGTGATTCATGGCTGGGTGGCGGTACTCCTCCCTCTAAGTGAGGTTTTAGTTGGTATGCGTGGAATGGTTGTATGATGATTCTTACTCTCTCTTTGTTATAGTTCCAGTTTGTTTATGAGAAGAGCTCTTAAGTTTTCTTCGCCATGAGAATGCTCGATGAATAGTATATGCTTATGTATTAATAGATTTAATGATGTTTCCCTCTAATCTCATGAGATTCACTTGCATGGTATTTGTTTTGTGTTAATCCTTACATGTTATGAGATTAAAATCAATTAGCTCAAATATAATGATGGTTGAATTTATCTCTATTATGGAATGACGGATTTATTATGCAGGTTGCATTCCAGTGTGAAGTTAACTGTAGAAGCATGTTAAGTGTGTAACAGTTCTAGGACCCATTCATGGTAGAAAATGGCATGTGACCATTATTCATAAATAGATTACTTGTGTTAATGTTTCCTTATGAAATGATTACATCCATTGTGGCTTGATGTGCATATCAGTATTCCTTTGACCATGCTTAAGGAGTTGGAAAATGGTAACTATACTTGATAAATGATTTTGGTTCTACGTCAGAAATCGTGAAGCTAGGTCTTCATGTTATTTAATCCATGCAATAAGGTACTATAAGTTGAGTTTCTTTCCTTAATATATTCCACTTTTGTACTTGCATGGCATAAGATATAGATTGATGCTTCTATCTGCATTCTTGTAATTAATCTCATTTTATGCATGTGGATGTGTGTAATATCCAATGAATCTAAAGGTAATCATCATTTTAAGGATTGGAGTATGTATGTAATGTTATATAAATGCTCTAGTTAACATGGCAGATAGTGGTGGCTACATGCAGAACAGATGGTATATAATTCCTTTAATGGAATAGTCCATGATGGTCAGAAGATCTATGGTATGTATACTCAATAAGGTTCGATCTTCATTCTTCTTGTTTCTTAAGAGTAATCTTTATGATGAAAATGATGGATCCTTATCATGCATATGTTCTTATTGCATTATGGTGTAACAACAGAACATACTAATTATATGAAAACATAGGTGGTTGATTTGAATTATAAACTCTGACAACGAGATCTAAATTCCCTCATCCTGGTACCAGTTAAGGACGGTGTAGGTATTCTTGCATGTGGATGATAGATAAGACAGTAGTAGCTTTGATTATGCATGAAGTAGGATGCATGCCCATACTATCGGAAATAGATGTAGGGAAATGTTTTATTAATGTTGCATGGAATATTACATAAATACATTGTAGTAATTTTAAGGGTTGCATGTCAGGAAAGCATGTGATATTACACCCAAGGTATATGATTCTCTACCTTGATATTTCACTGTGGTTATGATCCTGGGTTCACTGGACTCATGATGATTATGAAATATTAATTGTCAAGACAAAAATTTTAAATTTATGAGGCCTAGAGGCTATTTTCCGGGGTAGACTAAGGAGTTTCATTACAAGAATTTAATTCCTCATCCAAGGAGTACCTATGTTGCATACCTTCGATGGACCCTGCTACATGAAAAATGAGATTCCAAACACGTTTTTCATTTATTTATCATTTCTCATGTAGTAGGGTCCATCAGAAGTATGCAACATGGGTACTCCTTGGATGAAGAATTAAATGATGCAACCAACAAGTACTTCTACTCAAAATTTGAATAAAACCATAGGGAGATAAGTTGAAAATACTAGTAGAAAAGAATAGTTTTTTCTTTTTCCCTCTAAAATTTTGATGATGTAATCTTAATCTTGTTTTATTATTCCACTATTATTTTATAATATCCGTAGGAGGCCATTTTCAGACCTTAAAATTTCTTTGGTGCCTCTTTTAGAGTGAAAAGAGATTTGATCCCTCTCGATGCTTCATAGATCGAAAGTTAAGATGGATCTAGGCCGGTCTTTTCCCTTTAAAGAGTCCTTCCCCCTTTCATTATTCCAGATGAATACCACAGGTCAATACATTTTTCTTTTGTAAGCTAATTGGTGGTGTCTTCCATTAATCAAAAAAATGTTACATTATCTATCCCATTCATGATAGGTTGTCTCAACCTGCTCAGTGGGAAACCACTTCTGTTGACCATCTATTCAATGAATGACCAATCCAAAATTTAAACATCATAAAAAATGGAAGTGTCACAAAAGAGATAACATTGACATCAACCCAATAATCTAAAACCAAACATGAGTCTATAACGTAGAGAATATGTAAAAACTAGGAATCAGAGGATTTCACTTGAGCACTTGACCCCGAAGGAACTAAAGATGTCATGCAATATATGTGTCTCTCAATCCTGTTAAGATGATTGTTCATTTGTTCCATGTAAAATCTCATATTCCACTGCTCTCTCCTTACATCTTTTAGGTTAGCAAATATATTATACTGATCAACTTGCTTCTCCATCAAGGGTTTCATTTTCAAGTACAATGAAAGGGCTTTAATATATTCTTTCTTATGCCCTCGATGTTACTAGGTTTAGACACTAATAGTCCAAATTCTTCCATCAGTTCCAAATTTGACATGGAATGTATATCTCCAGTTTTCATCTCCTCCAGGGGGTGCAATGTCACCTGAACTTTAGCCAAAGTAGTTTTGACATGAAATGTGTTTACAACCTGTCTGTCCAGACACTAATCTCAGTTATGCCCCTGTGGTTCATAGTCGTCCCCCCCAGGGAAAAAAAATACACTTTCTCAGCATTGTCACACACACATGATCAAGGTTTTCCCCTTATTTCATCATCCAACCACCATTGTTGTCATTGAAGATGGTTGGATGCTTCCTCTTCAGGGCCAACGAACAATCTTGAGCACTAACACTGGTCAATTTGTTCTTCAGAACCCAAGGTGTCACGCCCCTATCCTGGTGGTAGTCTTTCAACTGCACATAGGCAGGTGCGGCACCACTACCCAATTTCTTTTTAACAATACTCTCGAGTACAAACTATGCCTAATATTCAATACTTAGAATATTTTTTAGCTTTACTAAGCATTCATCATTCTTTTACACAGCAGAAACATTCATCTTTATCATCATTCATATAAAAGTACAACAATAAAATATTTCTTCAAAGGAAGGGGCAAATCGCTAGTTAGATCTTGCCCAACAATATATAAATATATAATTTTTACAACTGTTTATACAATGTTAGCCTTCACAAGGCAACCCCAAAATTACCTTGGCAAACTGCCAAACTTTTCTTTCCATCTCGGCCTTTTTTCAACCTCGCTCCAAGCTATCGTTCAACCTTGCCCCAAGTTAACGTTCAGGCTCACTCAGGCTATCGTTCAGCCTCACCCAAGAGTATCGTGCAACCCTGCCTGACTCGTCATGTCCCCTGGCCTGACTCGTCATTCCCAGCTCTCTGTGTCACCTTGTCCAGCTCATCGTGCACCCCCGCCCCGGCTCGTTGTTTCTCCTCGCCCGATGCCTTCGTGTTACATTGCCCAGCTCATGGGAAAAGGCACCTGCGCCTTCGTGTAGCCCACCCACAACTCGAGTCCAGCTCGCCCAATCTTTCTCACACCTAATGCTCCACTTTCCCAACCATTCACCAAATATTCCGCCCAACTGTTCAACGAAACCACTCGCCTGATAGTTATCACTCGTTCATAACTTCAAGTAGGCACACCCATGGCAGCCCACCCGCAGCAATATGATGGGTCTTGGTATAGGCTTGAAACGTCGACAATAACAATGAAGAACACTGTGGATTTTCCGAATTCAATTTCTCAAAAATCCACCCCTCGCCTAGGCAGGTCGCCTAACCCAGTTTGCCCGACTTAACTTGTCACCTGTCTGCATCTCAATCCTCGTTTCTTCGCCTAGTTATTCGGCCCTCCACATTCGCCTGCACCTCGGTCTACACCAAAGCTTTCTCTTCCTTGCTTTCCAAGTTTGCTTGGTCTTGCTTGGAATGACTTGCGTTGATTGCTTGATTTTTCCTCCATGCATCCTCCATCCTTATATATGGTTCCACCATGAATGTTGATTGGTTGGCCTGTCGAGGCTGACCACAAAACTCGGCCACCAAACATGTCGGTTCACCCATCCTCAAGTCGGCTTGCCCCAACCATGGGTCGGCTCACCAACCACTTGGTTTTTCACCTCTCATATAAACTCATTGCAACTCGTCCAACACTTAGTCGTTTTTCGACTTTCTTGGTTTTTTGACCCCCGTGCTAGCTCGTTGCAACTCGCCCTCTTGTCGCACTTCGTCGCATATGACTCATGCCTTCATCACATTTCATTGCATGTGACTTGGGCGTGTTTAACGAACCACCCAACTCGTCGCACCATGACTCGTCGCCTTTAACCAAGAGTCATGTCACCCAGCTCATCGCACATCACCAACTCGTAGGCATGACATACTCCCCCACTCTAAACGGTTGTCGTCCTCGACAACATCATCATCTGTCATTGCAAAGTGTTGCTAGCTCCAACATCCAAAGTTTCCATGTTGCCCATCTCTACTCCAATGTCGCATAAACCACTAAGGTCCATGTCTTCATAAACATGAAGTCTCCTCAATCCATGATCATCAATCATGTATCGTCATCATGTGATCCACTACATAATACTCCGTCCAACACAACATATCAATCGTAACCAAGACATCTATCTGACACAAACTCAGTGCACTACATGCCCCCATGTCATCAAACTAGTTGGGTAGCTAATCCAACTGTAATTCTCACCCATGAGAATGTACCTCCCCATGCCACCGTTGGTTGTTTCTTAGCATCCTGTCATAATCTCAACTCGATCAATAGTTCATCTAAGTGTAAAATAAGCCAGCTCAGATCCATAACATGTCCATTCATCCCTTCTACAACATTCTTCCCATGATGCTAATGCCAATGTGTTGTCATACAGTCGCATTCATCCCAGCATCATCAACCTGTCAAAGAAAGAAGCCTCATCCCTAAGGCCCCTTGTAAGGGTGGTGCAATCCTCCTAGATAATAAAAAACCTACACACTCCTATTTCCAAGGTTGTTTATTGAGAAAGTAGGGCCAGGAAGTTCCCTCCCTAATCTCATCCACCCATGTGTCTGATTGATGTTGCGTCCTCAAGTACTTGTGCACAGCTTCAACCTCCTCATGTGTACAACCAAGCTTCTCAAGCTTGTATTTCATCAACTGAAAGTCATATATGCCCATGGCATACCTGCAAAAGTCCATTATGCCAGTCAGATCTCTACCTGCATAATCTTCTCCAACCACTGCCTTTGAAGAAGTATTTGAACTCCCTCCATCCACAACTCCATAGTGAATATCCTTCGTAGAATATGCACCTGTTAAGTGTTTCAAGATGTGCGAAACTAACTTTCCACCTTCATCTTCTCTTCTAGCTCTCGCAAAAAATTAAACTAACTTCATTTCCTTCGTTGTTTGAGTCATACATCCAAGTCCTCTTCGCTCCACATTGTCATGCTTCACATTTGAATCCTTTGGATACAAAGTCATACAAGTCATCCTTGGTCTATACCCCAAGCAACTCCTCTTATTCATCCAAACCATCATAGTTTTTCCCTCAGCTGTAATCAAGAGATTGTCTCAGTCCATCATGTATATGGCTTGTGCAGCCTTCAAAAAGTCTTGCCCCAGTACAATAGTATGAACATCCAAGTCAACAATCCTCAAATCCAACTTTCCAAACCATGAACCCACTCTCACATGAGTGTCCTTCAATACTCCAGTCATAGCTTTCATGGTAGAGTGTCCACCAATGCAGAAAACTTTTTGCCACGTACAGTTACCTGCACAAAACTCAGCTTCAAGGCATCACCATCCTCTCTAGGCTTGATCGTGTGTCTTACTTCAGCAACCTTCTTCAATAATTCGACCTCAAAAGAGTCTTTCAACTTATGCTTCGCCTGAATTCCTTCTTAAGGTACTTCAACTCCTTGTTCGATTCATCTAAGCAATTCAACCTTGGTTTAGCCTGAGTTCCTTCAAGCTTGTCCTTCATCGCATCCTGCTTAAGTGTACCCATCAAGCATAGATTGACTCCTTCCATTAGAAGTGACCCAATCTTCTGCACATTTTTCTTCATGTTTCGCTAATAGTCCCCAAGTCTGTCAATGTAATCGAGCTCATCTTGCTCTATCACAACAGGCTTTCTACCAAGAAAGTCCCTCTCAATTTCATCCTCAAGTTCCTTGACTTTTGCTTGTGCCATGGTGATCTTCTCCCTTAGTTGAACTCATTCATCCATGAATTCTTGGAGTCTTTGATCACCTTACCATATCTTCTCATCAAGTTCATTGAGTTCATCAGTATTCCCATGAAGATTATTCAAGTCCTTTCACATGTCCACTATCATGTCTCCCATATGAATCAAGAGCCCCCACTCTTGCACAAGAGCTTTATAGCATTTCTACGTTTCATCTTTCCAATAATCAGTCATGTCTTCAAGTTTTTGAAATGCCATTTCAACCATCTTCATCCATTTTACAAGTCTGCAACACCTGCTTTACCCTCAACGGTCATCAGCCTCAAAAACCCAAACTCAACTAAATCAACCTTCGATATCACCTGTCACAAAGTGCAAGTGTATCTTCTTTTCAAATATAGCTCTGATACCAATTCACGAAGTGTAGTGGGATCAACTTTTTTTCAAGTATTCAGTACCTATGATACCAAATGTCACGCCCCTATCCTGGTGATAGTCTTTCAACTGCACATAGGCAAGTGTGGCACTGCTACCCAATTTCTTTTTAACAATACTCTTGAGTACGGACTATGCCTAACATTCAATACTTAGAATATTTTTTAGCTTCAGTAAGCATTCATCATTCTTTTACATAACAGAAACATTCATCTTTATCATCATTCATATAAAAGTACAACAGTACAATATTTCTTCAAAGGGAGGGGCAACTCCCTGGTTAGAGCTTGCCCAACAATATATAAATATATAATTTGTACAAGTGTTTATACAATGTTAGACTTCACAACGAAACCCCAAAATTACCTTGGAAAACTGCCAAACTTTGCTTTCCAACTCAGCCTTCATTCAGCCTCACCCCAAGCTATCATTTAGCCTTGCCCCAAGTTATCATTCAAGCTCACCCAAGCTATCGTTCAGCCTCACCCAAGCGTATCGTGTAACCTTTGCCCGGCTTGTCATGTCACCTCACCCAGCTCGTCGTGCCCGGCTCTTTGTGTCGCCTTTCCCAACTCATCGTGCACCCTTGCCTCGGCTCGTCATTTCTCCTCACCTAACGCCTTCGTGTTACACCACCCAGCTCATGGGCAAGGGCGCCCGCACCTTCGTGCAACCCACCCACAACTCGGGTCCGACTCACCCAACCTTGCTCGTGCCCAACGCTCCACTTGCCCAACCGTTCACTGAACTGTCCGCCTGATTTTTCACTAAAACCGCCCGCCGGGTTGCTATCACCCGTTCAGAACTTCAGGCATGCACGCCTGTGGTAGCTCTCCCTACGGTAGTCCAACCTACTCGCCCAAGCAGCTCGCCCAACCTGGTTCACCCACCTACAACTCGGTCCTCATTTCTTCACCTAGTGCTTCAGCCCTCCACGTCTGCCTGCACCTTGACCTACGTCGATGCTTACTCTTCCTTGCTTGGAAAGTTCGCTTGGTCTTGCTTGGAATGTCTTGCATTGATTGCTTGATTTTTCTCCATGTGTCCTCCATCCTTATATATGGTTCCACCAAGAATGTTGATGGATCAGCTTGCCTAAGCCAACCATATAACTCGGCCACCAAACATGTCGGTTTTCCCATCCTCAAGTTGGCTCGCCCCAACTACGGGTCGACTCACCAACCGCTCGGTTTTTCACCTCTCATATAAACTCGTTGCAACTTGTCCAACACTTAGTCGTTTTTCGACTTTCTCGGTTTTTGACCCCCGTGCTAGCTCGTCGCAGCTCGCCCTCTTGTCGCACTTCATCACACATGACCTGTGCCTTCGTCGCATGTGACTCAGGCACGTTTAACCGAACGCCTAACTCGTCGCACCACGAATCGTCGCCTTTAATGGAGAGTCACGTCACCCGGTTCATCACACATTGTCAACTCGTAGGCATGACACAAGGGGTCCTAACAACGGCAAGATCCATTTTGCAACCAAGTTTTCTAACACAACCAACATATTTAGCAATATTCTTAACTTCAACGACATATTCTAAAATATTTTTAGTAGTTATGGCAGATCAATGGTTAAGATTTATCTCAAAAGTGGTCAAGCCCTTTCTACCATTTTAATTAAATTAATTAATTGAAAAAATGTCATATGAAAATGGTTATGATTTTTATCTCAAAAGTGATCATGCCCTTTCTACCATTTTAATTAAATTAATTAATTGAAAATATGTCATATGAAAATGGTTATGATTTTTTGGACGTGTGGTATTGATAGGGCATGGTATTAGTAGGTGGAATTGATAAGTCATGATATTTTAACAAAGATTACTTACAAGTTAAGAATATATATGGTTAAGTGGGGTGAATTTCCATGATTAAGAATCTTGTTACATAATATATATATGTTCAACTCATTTATTAATTATTTTTATAATTAATAATAATATTAATAATTTATTCCCGGATGTCGGTGTTTAAAAGCGCTGGTACAGTGCAACAAATTTGGGTTGGCAAGTGGCGCGGACACCTTGTCACCCACGCTTCCACCCAGAAGATCACCGCCAACATTAATGGCATTTTAATGCAGTGTGAGGGTCGAGGAAACCTTAATCTAGTTCTTAAGATGGCATATTCGGACCACCTTTCCCCTGTTCCGCCTCCTCTGAAATGCAATTGTCTCCTTGTTGTTGCAGAGCCGAGTTCACGCACATCGACAGGGAGACGATGCCAAATTCTTTGCTACATTGAGATGGTAGATGATGCCCATTTCTCACAGAGTCTCCTTTGTTGCCTCCGAACTGATGCTTTGACCTTGAATCTTGGTTATGAACTGCAGATAACCGATCCTCCTGCTCCCACTGGCCATTCAATCCCTGGCACTGCTCCTACTCGTCCTCGTCTGCCCAATTTCGACCAGGTGAACATGCCTCGTTTCCGTCACAAGATGCACTGCAGGAGGGGCAGTAGCAGAGGAAGAGCAATTCGCCCCCTCCCTATCCCTCTCTGACTCGACCCCTTCAGACTCTTCCTCCCCCTTAACGACGGCTCATTTCACGAGACGTTATCCAGCCACCCACAGCGGTCGAGGGCTAGATCAGTCGACAGGTTCTCAGCGTGTTGAAGATGCTCCATTGCCTCCTCATGCCTCTGTCTCATCTTTGCAACCCAGTGAATCTGCCCAATTCCAGTTCTGCTACACGTTGGAGCGACCTTGTGTAATTGCAACCATTTCAGTGGCTTTCAGAGAGGAGACTCAAAGCTCTAAATTCTCAACTCGCAGCTTTCAAGAGAGAACTAACACCAGCAAAAGAAAAGCCCCTAGCAGCAGTTCAGGGACACATAGAAGCCATGAAGAAGCTCCGGACAGCTCAGGCGCAGCTCAAGGATGCAATAAGTCAGGAAGCTTCAAGACTATGGAAGCAACGCCAAGAGATCAACAGGATGAGGAAGATGACATGGAGACATACAGGTATATGATAGTGGAAGAACCTACTCCTACTACTGACACCTAGCTGGCCAAAGTTGTTTTTTAGGGTTTGGGTTCCCGGCTCCCATCCTTGGGGGTATTCTCTGTTGTTTCTTTTTTGAAATTGTTGTTAATTTTGATGTTTGTTCAACAAACTATACTACTCTGGCATCATAGGCTGTTACCCCGTTGCAGGCAGTCTCTTTCAGTTATTGGTTGTTTAACATGGCATAATATAAGGCTTGCGCTGCAGAGGCCGGTGCCTCCTTGTACCATTTTTGTTACATTAATAAAATTAGTCTTATTTAGAAAAAAATATTAATAATTTATAATAAATTTATAATTTAATTATTTTTTATGATTCTTTTAAAATTTTGGCAATGTGAGATGTATCATAAAATAAGTGTTTTAATGTTTATCATGGATCGATCGATATCTACTTCAGCCAAATATTTAATGTATATTTTTGTGTGATTTAATAATAATAATAAACATAATAATATCCATTTTTAAGGTCACAGCCAAGCCAGACACCAAATTTGTGTATGAGACCCCCTTGTTTCCAAATTTGTGTATGAGACCCCCTTGTTTGTGGGACAAAGGACCCACCTCTGCACAACGATTTGACTGCTAAATCTACGAAGGCATACATACTCTACCCCCCTCTGGTTTTGAACATATAACCTCTTACGAGGAAACACATGCTCTTAACCATTAAGCCCACTCAAACTGTATATTAGGCCCATTCAAGCTGTATTTAGCAACATTAGGTAGAGATTTAAGCCAAAGATAAATATATTTTTTCTAATTTCCAAAGGTTATAAAATTGAATTAAACTAAAATATATATAAATTATTTGAGAACAAAACGGTAAGCGAAAAATTTCATTTAGCAGAAAAATGAATTTTACAGGTGTTCCAAAAATCTTCATATACAACGCGAGAGGGAATGACATACACAAACCCAAACCAAAAAAATTGCAGTTATACAGATAAAACAGGCATTCAATCGGATCGAATATTTGAAGTCGGAGATCTGGTCGTGTTGTCAGGTATGATTCCTCCTTTTGCTGTACTGAATCTTTATCCAACGCACGCCAGCTGAAGTTCCGGATTTGGCCTTCTTTGCCCCTGTGCTTGCAGCAGATTTTGCCTTCTCAAGCCCTGTGCTCGCTACAGATTTCAATTTCTGATTATAATCCCCCAATTTGCTCTTGCTCTTCCCAGACCCATCAGAGCCAAAGTCATCGTTGGAATCCCACTGATCTGCCCACGTTAGTCCTGAAGAATTGCTAAATCCTGAAGAATTGTTGTACTGATGGTCGAACCAAGGCGCCATCTCACTGGATTTAACAGCCATGGCCATTGTAAAATTAAGCTTATCTTATCTTGAAACAGAGACTCAAAATCTGAGAATTGATGGATGGATACACAAGAATACGAAATCCAATTGTCACTCACACAATGTATATACCTCCCCGGCAGGTGGGTATATGAATATATGTACACCCCTCAGAAACCTTTCGCTTCGTTCGTTGGGAGGGGGCGGCTACAAAAGTCAGAGCAGTGGATGAATAGAGGCTTCTAGTAATAGACGCTTCTGCAAGTTGTTTTGAAGAATGTTATTTGGTACGATGACCATGCTTACGTGGCAAAATCAGGATGTGACGTGGCATAGAAGACAGTGGCAATTTGTTTCCTTCATGTCATTGTCTCTTCGTCTGATTGCATGGAGTCTTGAGAGGGTTTAAAACCATCGAATGTAGAAATAGAAATTATGTGGTGGAAAACACTTAAACCGTTGAAGAGATTCAAAACATATCTTCTAGAAACATTTGATAAGTCTCCTCTTTATTTTCTCAAGTGATATCTTCTAGAAACATCATGTAATCTTCGTTTGTCAAAAGCCATTGAACATAGAAATGGGATGATATTCATTTTATTTATTTATTTATTTTTATTTTTTTATATATAAATGAGGGGAATTTAAGTTGATAAAAAGATGCAAGATGAATATTAAAAATGGAAAATGTCTACTAAAATATGTGCCATTTATGTGAAGGAAGGCTCTATCCTATAAATTACGATGTGCAAAGCTACACGAGTTAATGTTGTAACTTGACAAGATCTGACCTAAGGTACAATGGAGATGATAATGAGAATCAATAATGCATTAAAAATGGATGATCGATATCTACCCCTATATGCCAAGGTTAAGAGAAATGTACTTAGGCTCCATAGCGATAATGGCTTGTTGATAGTCTGCACAAGCCACGATCAAACAACTACTAATTGAGCATAAAAATATGATCTTAATCACAAACAACTATTTTGGGGGAGAAAATAACATAAAATTAAGGTGAAAAAAACCCGCTTGAGTTCTACTAAGGCCCAATTATAAGTGAAATGAGGAAAAATTAGAGCTCATTTGATCAGTCTCCCTTTAAGAACCAATTTAGTGGAGAAACCCCAACCTACTCCTTAAACTTCATATCGAGATGCCAGAACTTAGATGGCATAAATCAACATTCTACTTCCAACAAGTATTTCCCTCTTCCATCCTTTTCATTTTCATGGTTTTATTTTGAAGTTTGCCTGCGTTTTGACCCTTGGTTGACCCCATCTATAGTGTGACTGTGATATAACAAGCCTTCATAAGGGTTAAACTCTGGCGTGATAGTCACCCTGTGGATGAAATCGTGGGAGTGACAATATAGTATAATCTTAGTTCTCGAGCTACCCACAAAATTTGCAAGATGGGTATTGAAGCAAAGGATCATATTGGCTTATTCTTATGCTTTAATGGTAAGTAGTCAACAAAAATGATTGAGTGGAAGGAAAGAGAGCACCAAGAATATGACATGAGGTATCTAGCACATCTTCATACAATCAAAGCTCTCAAATATTATGGATTACTAAGACACAAAACAAAAGGGGGAAATTGTTGCCCCTTCAAAGCTTAATAGACCCCAAGAGCAACAATTTAACATTCCAACAATCCCCAATCATGGTGTTAAAAATCAAATAGCATGGTTGTGAAAAACCTTAAAATTCTGACATTTTTCAATCGTAGAATTAAAACCAAGTTCATGAGTACAAAATATCTTAAATTTTAATATTTTTCAACCATGGGATTATAGACCAAATCATGACTCGAAGAGCCATAAAAATCAACATCTAAATCAAAGAGTAATTTACCAAGAACATTTCTTTTTTAATGTTAAAAGTATAGCTCTTTTGAGATCTTAGCCTCAGACAACTTAATGTATTTTCAATAAAGCACTAAAATTGCAATATTTTTTAACTATGGTTTATAAAATCATTGTTAAGTGCACCAAATCATGAAAAACACCCTTTAAGTGTGTGTGTGTGTGTGTAAAGGAATTAGCAACTAGATGAGTCTCGTACTCGCATGAGATGGGGTTGATTCCAACCACTACCACTATAACCTTTAAGTGAACAACGTCAACCTGAACGCATAGCCCATAAGTAAAACTCAAGGGGTTTGAACTTAGAACCTCTTCAAACATAATACTTCATCTTCACAATGATCATCAATTGAGCTACCCCTAGGGAGCTCTTTGTATGAATTGAAATTGAGTGAAAAAAGGATAAACCCAATTTTAATTTTTTAATTAAAAATATGGTTTTTTAAACAAATTAAATAATAATAAAATGCATTTTCTAAAGAAAAATAAATTTTTTAAATCAATAAAGATTGATTAAAACAAATAAATTAATGCAATTTTTTTTAACATGAATGAGAATTTGAGAATCTATAACTTCAAAAGATTAGATATCAAGATTACACCAAATACAACTATTTCATAAATGTCACAACAAGTTAGTTTCAACATATCTCTTGAGACTTGAACACACACAACAAGGGAAACAAATTATTCAATAAACCACTTGAGCCAAGATTATTTGACATATTATTTAAAAACAAAAAAAGGGGCTAAAAACTAAAACTAATAAATATTAAAAAAATATAGTATTTAAAAATTATATATATATAATATAACCAAAGAAAACCAAAATTATAAAAATATACATGTATTCTTGAAAAAAAGAATTTTTCAAAGGATACATAATATTATTATTATTATCCAATTTTAAGGTCTCGGCCAATCCAGACACCAAATTGGTGTATGAGACCCCCTTGTTTGTGGAACAAGAGACCCACCTACACGCACGACACCAAATTGGTGTATGAGGCCCCCTTGTTTGTGGGACAAGAGACCCACACACAAAATTGGAGTATGAGACACCCTTGTTTGTGGAACAAGAGACCCACACATCAAATTGGTGTATGAGACCCCTTTGTTTGTGGAACAAGAGACCCAGCTATCCACAGCACACCAAATTGGTGTATGAAGCCCCTTTGTTTGTGGGACAAGAGATCCACCTACGCGCAACAATTTGACTGCTAAGTCTACGAAGGCATACATACTCTACCCCCCTCTGGTTTTGAACCTATAACATCTTAGGAGGAAACACATGCTCTTAACCATTAGGTCAACTCACGTTGTATTAAAATTTTAAAATTAATGATAAATTTTAAAATTAAAATTTTGTCAAATATATTTACACACATTATAATAAAAATAAAATTTAATTTCATTTAAAATACTAAATAAACATTGGAAATTCCTATCTTAAAAAGCTTTATGAATTCCAAATCATGGATAATTTGGAAACCCTGCCTCACAACGAAAGAAGTTTTCTCTTAGAAGACATAGTTTGGGTTAATCGCCTTGCTAATGGGAAGTCTAGGACGTTGAAGGTTACCAAGGGGTTCTTTGATCCTCCTCTCCCCCACATTCCAAAGCTTTTCAATTCAAGGTAGTAAGCAAGGGTTCCCTAAACCTTGGACTGAGAGCCCATTACTCCCTATTTTTAAAGTGGGGATACAAATAACCCCTCTCATTATCGACCCTTTTTCAGCCCTCTCTTAGCTCCGGTTATATGGTACTATTTTGAAAGAAGTTAAGCATATGGCTTGAAAAGGAAGGTAAGTGGGCTAAAGGCCAAGCCGGTTTCAGAAGGCATCACTCAACAACAAACCACCTCGTTACGCTTAGGATCATTGCGGAGGAATGTCGTAATGATAAATCCAATTTATTTTGTTGCTTTGTGGACTTTAGAAAGGCTTTCGATACTGTCCCTAGATACAACCTTTGGAATAGATTAGAAGAGCTAAAGGTTCCTCTCGATTTGAGAGCTACCGCTATAAGGTTATACGAGAATGTAATTGTCAAGCTAAAGAGCAATGAGGAGCGGTCGAAAGATATTAAGTGTAACATCAGAGTTAAACAAGGTTGCCCCCTCTCCCCTACCCTATTTGGCATTTACATCGATAAGCTCGAATGCTATTTAGAGGAAGCAAGATGTGATGGCACAATCTTAGCTAGGATAGTTATCATCCTTCTTCTCTATGCTGACGATATTGTTCTTTTGGCAAGGTGCCCATCTGATCTTGATAAGCAACTCAGGCTTCTCAAGGATTTCTGCTCTACCATGGGTATGACTGTTAACACTAACAAAACAAAATTTATGATTATCAAATCCAAGAAGGACACTTACGCTAATTTTATGCATGACAATAATAACTTGGAGGAAGTGTATTCTTACAAGTACCTAGGACTTGACATTCATCACAAGCTCAACTGGAACCATAGCATTGAGAAAAGATTAATGGGGGGTGGAAAGCTTATTTTGGTCTTGAAAATAATTGTAAAACAACAAACCTCGTAATGTGGGATAAAAAGAAGTTCTTCTTTGAAACTTTAGTCACTCCTGTTATCTTATATGGCTGTGAGGTTTGGGGTTGCAGCATCTCCAAAGAATCATGGAGAAAGATTAAGCAAATCCAAAAGCGTTTTATAACTTATAACCTGAAAATTAAAAGTAATACATCCTATCCTATTCTCCTTATAGAAGCAGGTATTTCCCCTATTGAGAGCCTAGCTATGATTAGGTTTCTGTTGTACAAGCACAAACTCAATAACATAAATGATCATAGACTTCCTAAGCTAGCTTTAAATTCCAGCCAAAACCACCTAAGGCTCAATCGGGGTGGCATAAAGACACAAGGGCCTAGTTAAACTATTGGGAGATCAACAAGAATGATGCATTGCAAAACATAAATAACATTAAAAATATTGTTACTTCTAAGTTCAAAGAAAAAATGTGGTGTGAGAAAGATTTAGCGGCTAAAATAAAATTAAGTTATTATAATAAGTTCGTCAACCCCACCCTAGAAGATCAAAGGTATCTCTCTATTTTAACTAGCTCAAAGAAGAAAATTAATATAGCAAAGATTAGAATGAATTCTCATTAGCTCCATAGTGAAACAGGTCATTGGGCAATTCTTAAAACGCCATGGATGGAAAGGATCTGCCATATATGTGAGAATAGGATCATCAAGGATGAAAACCACTTCCTCTTAGAGTGCCCCGTGTACAACCACATTAGATCTCAGTTTCACAATCTTTGTTACAATATTGACCTTCCTAGCCTTTCACAAATTTTGATGCCATGACGTGTATAGTTGTGTTTAACCTAGAATAACTTTTACAAAGGTCTCGAGAGGATTATGAAAAGGCTAGATTGAGCCATGCTCTCTAAGAAAAATTCATTTTATTTCAAATTTGTGAGAGAGAGGCCCATAAAAGTCTTAGGGGAGGCCACACTCTCTACCCACCAAAACATTTGTTTCCCTGTTTCCTTGAGAAGGGATGTGCAAGAAAATGAGAATGCATAGTATCTTGAATGTTTTAGATCTAAGCAATTTTAATTGTATAGCTTGTGGAAAAAAAGTAGAATTTGTTACACAAGTTGAAGGGTGATGGAGATTGGGATCACCTAGTGGGGGGATGCCATTTATTGATATGTCATGTTATTGACTTATGATATTGCTACAAAACCTCTTTAAAAGTTTAGAATCTCCATAATAAAGTGAGATTAATATTCATATTTAAGAATATATATAATCTATCTATCTATATATATATAATATATCAAATAATTATTATTATTTTTAAAATAAATTTATAATTTAGTTAATTTATGATTATTTTTAGTTTTGACAACATGAAATATATTTAATATTGAGAAATATTTCAGTAATAATCACATCATAAATATTTTGTGGATGTGTTTTGAACCATCTAGTGTGGTTCATCGTCACGACAAGATGGGGAATCAAATCTTGACATCAGATAAACTAGCAATTGCACCATATGTCAAAGGAAACGTCGTAAGGTGTAAATTCAAGAAGCGTTGTGATATATAAAAAATCATTGAAAATAAAAATTAGTAAACAAAAGTCATTCAAAGGTATTTTGTGGGAGGGGTCACACACAAGTCTGTCATTAAAATTTGGGTTAAGAAGGTTTGGTAACTGCAAGGGCAGAGTTGCATCTAAACAAGAAGCCTGACTAAGGTCTTCTTCCTGTTTCAATTTACCAAAAAGGCTAATTTCCATTAAGTTAATACCCACATACCCTGGGTGTTTAAAAATACTTTGGTTGTGTTTCTCAACATGAAGAGAGTTACTTGGTGACATGGATGGCCCAACTTTGTTGTCCAGTGTGGGTAGATTCCCCCCCCCCTTCCATGCAATCTTAGCCTTTCCTCAAAGCCATTTTCTACATGGATTGGAGGGTTTACTTGCCATGAGGTTTCACATTTTTTAACTCAACCCCAGAAAGTGGTTTTCTTCTTCAAAAACCTTTCCAAGTACTAGAAGGAATTTGTCTTCCTCTCAGAAGGGGATAAGATGATGAAATAATAATCAATGAACTACAACCTCCTCCCAACCACATGATTTTAGTGCTAAAGTCTAGACAACAAAATCTAGGACTATTAGCTGATGATGGCCCAACATACCATGTGCACACAAACTCTTGAACTTGTCACCCAAGCTATCCAAGCTCAAAGTGGTTCTTCAACCCCTAACAAAATTAATAGTGAAAGGGAGAAAGTAGTTTGAAAAAACAATAAGAATAAAAAGAAAAATAGTTCTTTAAAGGCTCATGTTTCCAAATCCCCTACTGTAGGTATCTCCAATAAGCACCCACCCAAAAAACAAATGGCTCACCCCACCTTGATGCCTTCCTCACAATGTGATGGTCATAGAGCTTTCTCTCTGCCCCTCTGCTCAACCCTTTGATTAAAGAATCGACTAATGGCCTTCTAAAGAGGCCAATATCACTACCTTAGACCATCAATTTGCATAAATAACTGAAAAATTCAAACCCCTGTAGATTTTGGAAGGCCTTAAAGATAATGAGGAGGAGATGGCAGACATCCATGCCTTTTCTCAATGAAGTTACCTCATGGAACATGTAGAGCATGTTTGACTTCACATTAAACACACATTCTAGTTCAAACCTCGCTTAACATTGAGAAAGCTTCTACTTTTGTTTACAAGAAGTCGAAGTTACAAAGTCAAATCACAAGATTTTTGTTGAGAAAAGCCTTGCATGTAATCTGGTTGAATGTTTTTTTTAAATTCTTCTTATTAATATATCCTTGACTAGCTTCTGGGATTATTGAGAAGGGGACAAACCCTACCCAAATAACTTGTTTGGAATTTATTTATCCTAGATGGTCTACTTATTAGGCTAACCAAGATCTACACATCAAATGACAAGCATGAAAGGGCAACAATTTGGACGTAGTCTACTGAAGAGTTTCCAAAGCCCCCCTAGATTGTCTGCAGAACACTATGTTAGAGAACCCATGAGAGAAGGAAAGGAATGTTATTGGTTCACATATTTACATTGGAGAAATAAACTTGTATGGCCTAATTCAACCCAGAGTTGTATGACCATAACAAATTTTGATGCCATGACGTATATAGTTGTGGTTAACCTAGAATAATTTTTACAAAGGTCTCGAGAGGATTATGAAAAGGCTAGATTGAGCCATGCTCTCCAAGAAAAAATCATTTTATTTCAACTTTATGAGAGAGAGGCCCATAAAAGTCCTATGGGAGGCCACACTCTCAACCCACTAAAACATTTATTTCCCTATTTCCCTGGGAATGGATGTGCAAGAAAATGAGAATGCACAGTATCTTGAATTTTTCAGATCTAAACAATCTTAATTTTATAGCTTCTGAAAAAAAGTATAATTTGTTACGCAAGTTGAAGGGTGATGGAGATTGGGATCACCTAGTGGGGGGATGTCCTTTATTGATATGTCATGCCATTGACTTATGATATTGCAACAAAACCTCTTTAAAAGTTTATAATCTCCTTACTAAAGTGAGATTAATATTCATATTTAAGAATTTTTTATCAAATAATAATAATATAATATAAAATTTTAAAATAAAAGTATTTTAGTTAATTTTATGATTTTTTTAGTTTTGACAACATGAAATATATTTAATATTAAGAAAAATTTTGGTAATAATCACATCATAAATATTTTGTGGACATGTTTTGAACCATCTAGTGTGGTTCATCATCACAACAATATGGGGAATCAAATCTTGACATTAGATTAAACTAGCAATTGCAGCAGATGTTGCAAAGGAAACATCATAAGGCATAAATTCAAGAAGCATTGTGATATATAAAAAATCATTGAAAATAAAAATCAGTAAACAAAATGTCATTCAAAAGTATTTTGTGGGAGGGGTCACACGCAAGTCTGTCATTAAAATTTGGGTTAAGAAGGTTTGGTAACTAAGGGGACAGAGTTGCCTCTAAACAAGAAATATGAGTAAGGTCATCCTCCTCTTTCAATTTACCCAAAAGGCTAATGTCCATTAAGTTAATACCCACAGACCCTGGGTGTGTAAAAATACTTTGGTTGTGTTTCTCAACGTGAAGAGAGTTACTTGGTGACGTGGATGGCCCAACTTTGTTGTCCAGTGTGGGTAGACTTTCTCTACCTTCCATGCAATCTTGGTCTTTCCTCAAAGCCATTTTCTACATGGATTAGAGGGTTCACTTGGCGTGAGGTTTCACAATTTTTAACTCAGCCTCAGAATGTGGTTTTCTTCTTCAAAAACCTTTCCATGTACTAGAAGGAAATTGTCTTCCTCTGGGAGGGGGATGAGATGATGAAACAATAATCAGTGAAGTACAACTACCTCCCAACCACATGCTTTTAGTGCCAAATTCTAGAAAACAAAATCTAGGACTATCAGTTGTTGATGACCCAACATACCACCTACACACAAACTCTTGAACCTGTCACCCAAGCTATCCAAGCTCAAAGTGGTTCTTCAACCTCTAATAAAATTGACACTGAAAGGGAGAAAGTAGTTTAAAAAAACAATAAGAATAAAAATAAAAATGGTTCTTTAAAGGCTCATGTTGCCAAAACCCCTACTGCAGGTGTCTCCAATAAGTGCCCACCCAAAAAAAACAAATGGCTCACCCACCTTGATGCCTTCCTCACAGTGTGATGTTCATAGAACTTGCTCTCTGCCCCTCTGTTAAACCCTTTGATTAAATAGTTTACTAATGGCCTTATAAAGAGGCCAATATCACCACCTCAGACCACCGATTTGCATAAATAACTGAAAATTCAAACCCCTACAGATTTTGGAAGTCCTTAGAGATAATGAAGAGGAGATGGAGGACATCTCTGCCTTTTCTCAATGAAGTTACCTCATGGAACATGTAGAGCATGTTTGACTTCACATAAAACACACATTCTAGTTCAAACCTCGCTTAGCATTGAGCAAGCTTCTATTTTTGTTTACAAGAAGTCGAAGTTACAAAGTCAAATCAGAAGATTTTTGTTCAGAAAAGCCTTGCATGTAATTTGGTTGAATGTTGTTTTTAATTCTTTTGATTAATATCTCCTTGGCTAGCCTCTGGGATTATTGAGAAGGGGACAGACCCGACCCAAATAACTTGTTTGGACTTTATCTATCCTCGATGGTCAACTTGCTGGGCTAACCAAGATGTACACATCAAATGACAAGCATGAAAGGGAAACATTTTGGACGTAGTCTACTGATGAGTTGCCAAAGGCCCCCTAGATTGTCTGCAGAACACTATGGTAGAGAAACCATAAGAGAAGGAAAGGAATGTTATTGGTTCACATATTTACATGGGAGAAATAAACTTGTATGGCCTAATTCAACCCAGAGTTGTATGACCATAACAAATTTTGATGCCATGACGTGTATAGTTGTGGTTAACCTAGAGTAACTTTTACAAAGGTCTCGAGAGGATTATGAAAAGGCTAGATTAAGCCATGATCTCCAAGAAAAAATCCTTTTATTTCAACCTTGCGAGAGAGAGGCCCATAAAAGTCCTAGGCAAGGCCACACTCTCAATCCACCAAAACATTTGTTTCCCTATTTCCCGTGGGAAGGGATGTGCAAGAAAATCAGAATGCATAGTATCTTGAATGTTTCAGATCTAAACAATATTAATTGTATAGATTGTGAAAAAAAGTAGAATTTGTTACGCAAGTTGAAGGGTGATGGAGATTTGGATTATCTAGTGGGGGGATGCCATTTACTGACCACTTGCCTTTCCAAGGGGCCATAGGTGCCAAATTTCCAATGTTCATCAAAATCATAGTCGGATCATTAACGACTTGCAATACATATCCCAAATCCTACAGAACAACCCTTGTGATGGTGGAAAAGAGGCTTGGATGACTAGATTTGGGGAATTCTGGGATGAAGTTTTTTGAGTTGGAAAAGAGGCTTGGATAACCAGATTTGGGGAATTATGGGATGAAGTTTTTTGAGCCAAAGAAGCCCACCTCATAACTCGCTTGCACTTAGTGAACACTAAAGACTGACCAACTAAAGGTTTTTCATAGTTTTTGCAACTAAGGATCCAGGGGAAATTTTTTCACTTAAAACAATGATAAAATGGTTGACTTGCCAAAGAAGAGATTGAAAACAATTTTTTCAGTCATTACAAGTTGGTTTTTCAATCTCAAAAAACAAAGGTGCATAATATAGGTAGAGATGCTTAGACAAATCCTCAATTAACAAGTCACCTACCAAAAGAGCATATGAAAACATGCATATATACATTGAATCTTGATGAGTAGACAAAAGCCTATACAGAACAATGGAAGATGAAGATACTATATTGGATGCATTCTCATCTGAGGATGCGTTCCCATGTGAGTTCTAGAAAGCAACTTTGGATTTTGACAAGCCTTGTTTTTTAAAAATGTGAAAGGGGAGCCATGAATCCTAGGCTCTTTAAATTCTTAGTAACCAATCAGCTTATTAAATGTATCGTGCAAGAACCTGACCAAGGCCTTGGTGCTTATATATCCTCTTAATAGTTGTGTCTTCAGCAAACTATCTTCATTCATGGCCAACATTTTTTAGACAACGTTCTCCTTTGGGATAAATAGAATGGACTCGATCTTTGGGCCTAAATAACCTCTTCATCAAGGTAGATTTCAAAAAGTATTGACCATGTGGAATGGAGTTTGGACCTTCATGCTAACCATGCTAAAAGCACTGGGCTTTTGCCTTTTTCTTTAGTAATGTTGTTGAAACTCTATTTGTTGAATCATATACTTGTCTTTCTATAAATAGATATAAATCAAAAGGAAACAGCTAATCCACCTAAGAAGGTTGTTTGATTGTCCCTGTGCTTTATGATATGAAAGCTCTACTCTCTACACTTTTTAATTTAAAATAAAGCGGGTCAAGATCTTATCAAAGACATTTCATTACCTACACCTGAGTCTAGACAATCAATCAACAAAAGAGAACAAATACAAAAAGGAACAGATTCAACAAACTTAAAACGTAAAGAGATGAGACCAAAAGTAGGGGAAAGAGCGATCGAAAGGGAAGGAAGCAGAAAGAGAAGTTTTACCAGAATAACAATTAAAATAAACTTGAAACATAAAGAAGTAAAACCACTAGTAGGTGAGAGAGTAAATGAAAGAGACAAAGGGAATCCTTTAAGGAGAAAGAGGTGCCAAGGAGCAGAAAAGTGAATCTCTTGGAAGTGACTCTACTAAGAGATCACAAAGACGCTCCTACTATTCACAGAGAAAAATTATATATGTTATGAAAAAATATGGTGAATCTAAAAGGATAATGAAGTTTCAAGGAGATATCTCTATAGATAGATGCAAGGAAATTCTCTTCTAAACGATGTATATCTATATCCCCATATCCATGTAACACACATTTTCAACATGACAATATACATAAAGATAGAAGGAATGAAGCTTTTACTAATGTCTAAAAAACTATAGAAAACTGTAATATTAAATAAACAAATTCTGGTATAAAGAGAAAAGAAGGAAAATCTATTTTCTTGATCTGGATTGCTTTTCAAATCGAGGTAGAATTATACCAACAAATAATACTAAAGACGTTCTTATTGGTACAAAAAATATTATGACTGAATGTAATCTTGAACAAATTTAAATATGAAGAGAAAGGACAAAAAGCTTAATCTTCTCTATCACTCTACCTGGAACTTCTGTTGAGCCTTTGCAACAATTTGTGAAAAAGATTTAGCCATTGGAGGATTTCCAGGATAAGCAACAAGTTGCAAAGAAGATATTTGTTTTGAAGTAGACAAACTGCCTAGAAGCACTGAATGAGTTCCACATGATTTCTGGGAATGTGAATACTTGAACGTTATTAAATATCTTGCTTCGCTACACAATATTTTCTTTCTTCTAGTAATCCTTTTGCCTTTCTTCATCACAACCTCGATTAAAAATTGCAAACCATAGAATAATTATTGCAGTAACAGAGTGCTTAAATAAATCAAGAGACGATCGTAATAGACTCAAAATTTTAACACAAAAACATGGAAAATTAATAAAAATGTTAGCACTATGCCTCTTATCTACTTAACTGTAAGTACAATAATAATCCCCAAAAGAAATTGAACATTGTACTTTGGCAAAGCAGGTTGGAAACAACCCAGAGAGGGTGGCAATACCTGGCATTTATCAAACAACTAAACTAAGTAAATCATAAAATTAGGACTCTTAAGTTGAGATGTTAATTACACCTAAAATAAGTAGAAACTAGTATTTTCAAAGTAAATTGCACAATATATGTAGTACCCAATGAAGAAAATGCCATGTCTCAATATATGTAGAACCAAAGGGAAAAAATTAATATACATTCATATTCCATCCATATAAATGAACAAACAAATTGCATTTGTGTAATAGCCTTTGCGTAATCTCCATTTCCATGAGCTCAAAAGGTAAAATGACTTGTTTTGTCATAAAATCACTAAGAGATTCAATAATTGAAGTAGAAAGGTTTTGCATTTTTCTCATGAGAAAGGCGGATGCAACAAGAAATATACTTCCTTCCCTCATTCTATTTCTTTGAGCTTTTCAACACTGACATAGCCAAAGACAAGATGTCTTCTCGAAGTGGAGGAAACAGGAGCCTAGGCAAAACACCAGGAGCGATGCCAAATCCATGTATTCTTAAGAGTATGTTGGCATCTCTAAATCTTAAAGTAGCAACATCAGAGGCTACTAACACAAACTTTGATTCCATGTTCTTATAAAATTCCTTCTCCATTATCCCCTAATCACCCTTATACTCTGATATATAATATATGTGAAATTTGAGAAAAGCCATTGGCCAATGTTGGTTTCCTGCATCCTCCTTAAGGCATTAGAATGCAGGAAGCACTGACCAACCTACAACCAAGATCCATGATGGGTTGAATTCAATGACCATTTTCACAACACTTTTGGTCATGCCATCAACAAAGCTACGCTAAGGGGATTTCCAATCCAATCCTCCCCATTGTGCTCCATCCATTGCCACATCTATTTCATACGTCCTTGATCCAATTTCTTGCATGGCTTCCTGCACTTCTTCCACACCATTGTTTGGACCAATGGTTCTATTTTTCGGTTTGAAACGGATTACCAATACATGGTTTCCTCTTTTCGCAAGGGATCGTGCAATAAATTGGGCACAGAGTCCATTGCCATTGAATGTGGATTTCTTGTACTCAAGGGTCTTGATAACAAATCTAATTGGAAACTCCTATTTAAGGTTGTGCATTGGAACAACGTTGATGGTGTAGAATTGGCTAGAGGATATTTCTCTGAATAATATAAGGGCGAGAACTATGATTCCCCAAGCATTCTACAAAAGAACCATCGACCTACCAATCTGGCTCATTGCACATCAGGTAGGAGGGATCTCAACAAGGCAAGCACCACACCCACCAGGTGCAATGTGCGAGGACGCCTACCTAGCATTCCCAAATGGAAAAATCTAAAATTTGCAAGTGAACCTCTTGAGCCATAGTGAACACGTGGGTACCTAATAAACACAGATTATTAGAGCTAAGTTTCAGCCCTGAATTTCATAGCATAAAACCAAAACCCAAATCTCAATAAATATGTTCTCCAATCAACCCTTCTTAGTAGCCCACATGGGGGCTTCACTGGGGGAGAAATATCATACCACGTGGGTTCATATTGGGGGATATATGTTGAGGAAAAATTGACATAATATATTGGGGGATATATAGGGGGTAAAGGGTTTTTATATTGGAAAATATAAAAAATGGACCTTAAAATTAATGAAAAAATATAAAGGGGTATATAAAATGTTAATGAAAAAATGGATACCTGCAATATCTAGTGATAGTAGGGATTTTTAAATTGGGAAGCTGTACTAGGTTCATATTGGTAGGGTGTTAAATAATGTGATTTTTAGAGGGATTTTCCAATATGTAGTCAAATTAAGGGTATTGTTTAATATGCCACGAATGCACGTGATATGTCAAAGGTTCACTAAGTGAATCCCCCATGGTAGCCCATCTCTTATAAATCATTTATGATGGTATATAGAAATCTTTTTTATGCGGCAGAGAGTGAAACAATGATTATTCACATAAACTCTTTATTCGTAATGCATTCAACCCATTTAAGAAACATCTGATAAAGAAAAAAATGCATCTTCAAATCACCATTTTTCTCAAAAGTCGACCCCTTTTCTCGGTGCCTGAAAAGTATTTTCCTTATTCAAATCAAGGTATGTTAATAACCCATATCCAAGTAGAGGTCAGGAGAAAAAAATGGATTCATGCTCTCTTCATTAATTTTTCAAAGAGTACATCCATGCACACCCTCACAGTTTAAAATTTCATCAAACGATCCCAATCCCAAGAAAATGAGTTTATTAATCCCAAATTACTCCAACTAGATTAACAATCCACATACCTAGGTACATTATTAGTGGATAGAGTATATATATGTCCCAATTTCAATGTGTATTGTTTAAACAACATTCAAACAAAACCCTTGCAGCTACACTAGAGTTTGTCGAGAGGAAAATGAGAGTAAAGTATAGTTCCTAGTGCTAATTATGTGCTAAGAGCCAACCATATAATATTACCCTGAACAAATTAAAACCTTAAATCAGTTTATGCTTTGTCATTGATTGGAAGTGGCCTCAAACTTAGTCTCACCAGAGCAGTCATTGTTACTACCAACACCACCTGAAACCCACATGCACCATCCTAGTTGCAGAGCTAAAATACAAGGAATATTTGGTGCAAATCACTAGGTTGGCAAGGAGCATCACACAACTTTTGGCTCTGGCCCATTCTAAGTCTCAAACTCACAATAGAGACCTGCAACAACAAAGTATGAATCCATGGCTTTTTATAGCTATTATGGTCTTCCAAGCTGTATATCATAAGGAGGTGGAAGAGAGATTCATAGGGCTTAAAGGGGTTATGGAGTTAGTTAGGTAGTTAAAAGAGGGGTGGGTGGATCTAATGGACTATAAAATTTCAATCATCTAACATTTTATTTGATGGTGCAAACAGGTACACCATGGCAGCGAGGAGAGTTGTTTTCAAAGGGGAATGCCTTACGGCATAATAAAGATAGCAATGTAGAGACAATTAATTTTTAATGGTTAGTGATAGATCCCATGAATAGGTATATTTTGAGGTCCGTTGTGCTAACCTCCGTCCCTTAAATTCTCTTTTTCTCACATTAATTTACATTTCTTAGCCATAATGTGCTTAGTAGGAAGACCAAAGGGTGCTTGTCATATTTCATGGCCTAATGTGGTTAATACGCAAGAAAAAGAAGCATTTTTGGGACATTTACTATGCAGGGGCACGTTGGTGGCATCTAGAGAGAATATAGGAGTCTTGTCCACTAAATTAACTCTCCAACTCAACTTGAGTCCTAAGATTCCTCACCAATAGCTCGAAGTCCACTAGTAGCCAATGAACTCAATTGCATGCAAGGACCTAAGGGGGCTAGATCCACTAATTTCGAGGTTTTGGAGGGAAGTAGCCCTCCTTTCAAGGGAGTTGCCCTTAGTCATATTTTTTGTAAGTAAACGAGCCCAAGAGCTCATTAGGATTCGGGGTTCAAAGAGCTAGGCATAGCTATTGAGAGCCAGGTTCTCAAGACTATTATTCCCATTTTGATGTTATGTATCTGAACACTATTTTTTGTTAATGAAAGGTTTGTTGTTGGTATATAACTTATTTAACTTTAGAGGGCTAAGACCCTTGGGTTAGCGCCCAACCTAGAGGCTCTAGCATCTCTCGTGTATTTTATTTTATTACTTGGATAATAGTATTCTTGGTTTTTTTTAGAAGTTAAATTACAAAAGTTGTGGTTGCAGGCCTGAGTACCACCTCGCCTTTTGGAAGTGTGGTTGCAGAACCTACAACAAAAAGCCAAAAATACATGTTTGCTTTACTTTGAAATTTTCTAGGATTTGGTTCATGGTTTCTTGTATACTTTGTTTTTGCATTCTAGAAGATAAAACCATGTCCCTGCATAAGGATTAGATGCATGCTGTAGGTTAGAATAGTTCTTATAAAAATCAACTCATCCTTTCCATCATGATTTGTTTTTGTTGCAACTAGACCACTAGGTTGATGTTCTTTCCAAGAATAAACATGGGTTGATTGTTGGGCTGCATGAACTATCAGTGATCTAGAGTGACTGGCACATTTCATCCTACATCCACTTCATCATTTCCCTTCTCCCCCTTGATCCCTCATACTATTCCTAAACTCTGTCGCCGAGATCATCTTTTCAAGGTCATTAGAGGACATCGTGGGCATGTTTCTTTATGCAAGATGGCCCTTTGAGGGATGCTAAACTTGGAAAAAGGCTTCACGTATCCTCCAAACACCTTCATCCACCTTTTCCAACCTCTAGCACACCTTTTCTTTCCTCAGGATGCTCTCAAGTCTAATCTTGTAGCAGTCTTGAGTATCATGTAACATTGTTTAAACTCGACAAGATTTGCCTCAAAACCTTGATCTTTTCATTTTGGGATTGAATAATGACCTCCAGGCCTTGAATACATGGTTGGGAAGGATCAAAACCACTCCAGACCCATTCCTCCTTCACTACAAGCATAGATTAAATTTTAGTACAGTTATGATTTCCATGTTGCTAATAGAATGTTGATTTGATTCCTACAAGTAAAATAACATGGTTGAGTTCTTCAATTAGCATAGATATTTACTCCCTACAATTTTTATTAGTCATTACACCTGATGATTCATTTATGCAATCAGTGTAGTCCTTTCCTTCCCACAATGGCAGTTAGTTTTTTCATTTGGTGAATGATACTTTCCCTTTTGCAAATAGGATAATGTCTTTAGGGCAGATTATTGTCTCTTCATGCAAATTTTCTTTGCAAGCTAGTTGAAGGAGTGGTCTCTGTATGCCTTGATCTGATTCAATGACTGGGGGTGACATGAGTAGAGCTTAACCTATTGTG
This sequence comes from Pinus taeda, assembly GCA_000404065.3. Classification (NCBI taxonomy): domain Eukaryota; kingdom Viridiplantae; phylum Streptophyta; class Pinopsida; order Pinales; family Pinaceae; genus Pinus; species Pinus taeda. Next base: position 4,961 of record APFE031236063.1, on the reverse strand, counting down.
CATATAGCATTGTCACCTCTAAGTTTGTACAAATCCTAGATTGATAATTAAATTTGGTAGCCCTAGGACTCTCAATATTCTTGGTGAGATATTGAGGCTCATCACATTTTGGCGCTGTTGTCGAGGAGGTGTCCAAGTAGGTGTTGTTTCTACATAAAATTTGTTTGTTTCTTCTTTTTGTTTTGCATCAGTATTATTGATTTGAAAACTCCAAAAAAAAGAGAAAACTTCAAAAAAACAAGGGCTAGTTCTTTCATGCCTAGTAGGAGTAGGGATAGTCAAGAGAAATTCCTACCAAAACCCCCCACCCCTTCAAGCATCCAACCATAATTCTTCTTTGGTGACTGTTAACTTCCCTCTTTGACTACAGGGGAGTTCTAAAACCCTCTAGGTGAGGAACCTAATTTTTTTTAGGAACCCATAAGGGAAGAGAAGCCCACCTCATCGACCCAAACCATGGATGAAAGCAAAAAAAATGGGCTCTTTCCTATTTGAGAACCAATGGGGAGGCCAGGATGAATAATATAAGTCATTCTTACACACTTCCATGGCCTAACCTCTGAGAACTTTGATAACTTCATGTTTGAATTTGAAATTGTTGTTGTCTGTAGGACCTATGATTATACCTCTGATGAACAAAAGTTGAAGTTGTTTCCATCAACCCTCAAAGATCTAGCCTTGCGTTGGTTTATGAGCTTACCTAGAGGTAGCATCACTACTTTTGCCCAAATGTAGCAAGCCTTTAATGATATGTACGAGGATTATTGTAGGTCCAAAGAAACAAAGGGTTAAATTTTTAGGATGACCCTAGGACCAGATGAATCTTTAGAGGACTACGAGGAAAGATTCCAACTCAATTATAGGAGGGCTAACTGTACCCTTGACCCTAAGTCACTCAAGCTAGTACTTCTCCAAGGGACAAGGGAAGATGTAATGGAGACCCTAAACATGTTGCATGGGGAAGACATCTACCAGCGTCCTTATGATGACATCAAGACAATAATAAGGAAGCATTCTAGAGTTGTTAGGAAAAAGGGTGGGTCTACTCAAGGGTTAGTCAATTCATCTCCCTCTGCATCAACCATCAAAATGAGATAGGGAGTGTTGGAGGATTTCAAGAGTGAAGTACTCCGTACATTTTCCCTACAAATGGATTAGGCATCCGCTATCAAATCGTTAATAGGATAAACCAACATCTGGTGATGCCCTTGCTTATGCCTTACCCATGGCCTCCATTTCATGCATACCCAATGTCAGTTATAGTTGACGGCAATGGGGGAAGGGTTCCTTTGCTCTCTATACCTAGAATGAAATCGCACTTGCAATAGTAGCCTTCAACACCTACCAAGGATAGAAAGCACTCAAAAAGTGTTGGAAATAATACTGAGAGGGGGGGGGTGAATCAGTATTATCACATCAATAAAACTTTTTCATTTCCATATTCAGATTCATATATGCTACTTCCACAACTTCCTATGATTCAGTTAGTTGATCCTTAACGAGTGCATTAGAACATTATCAACCATATTAACAGTAAACAGGTGCAGTAAAATAGAACAGATCATCACACATAAGCCACACACGTGAACACCATGAACCCAATACTTGGAATCAACACTTTTGGATGCAATACCACGGACCAAAACCATAGGATCAAAAAACTGTCAGACCAATACCATGAACCAAGCATGAAAGTGCGTGAACTTTTCTCCACATGAAATAAACTTTTTCTCCACATAAAAGTGCGTGAAATTTTCTCCACATGAAATA